>LYNE01007394.1:0-21380 GCA_001662545.1 Rosa x damascena | reverse complement strand
ATATATATATAACACACACATATGCCTCCACCTATATATATATATATATATAGACACACACACACATATGCCTCCACCTATATATCACAAGAAGTTGCCTCTTATTTAGGGCTTGTATATATATCTACATATGCCTCCAAATATATATGGTACCTTTACTCGTCTGCACTCCAGTAGATGACAATCGATCATATCTCTAAAGGAGATTATTCTTGCATTTTCAAATGAGTTCGGACGGCTTACACTCATGCAGTATAGTTTCAGAATGACGCTGACAAGAAACACAATTATAGAGGAACTGTAACTTGTTTAAGACTTAATATTTGAAGGGTACAGTTGGTATAAATTTCAAGGCAATTTTTAAATTTTGATTTAGAGAATGAATGATCAGTCATTATATATGCTACACTATATCAAAGCAAGTTGAAAGAACCATTTCACGTTTTCTAAAATCAGCATGACACAGATGTAGACTTGATATCTTGCTTAAGTAGATGATCCTTTGAATTGAGAATTGTTTAGGTCAAAGAAGAAGAAAAAGAAGTTGAGAATTAGGCATATAAAATTAATGTTTGCTAAGTGCATACTCCCATCCCTATTAGTATTGTTCGGCAGGAACTGGATATTCCATTAAGAAAAGAAGCCAAACGAAAACTACATGTATGTATGTAATTAAGCAAGTACAACAAAAGGAGGAAGGCCCAAAGAGCACCAAGTACACCAACTCTTCAAAGCTAGCTCCAAATTAGAAGGAGACAAAAGAATTTTAAAAAGAGAGCCAGCACTGCACCTCATATCAAAGTCAAGATTAAGATCAGATCACGATAAAGATCAAGTGAACAGGGCGGAACCGTCATTAGGTTTTTTTTTGGAACTCCAAACCTTTTCACTAACATCAAATTAATATATAAAATATTACAGAATTAATTAAATTAGCAAACTACCCGTGATAAGATTTCAAAAGACAAAAAACTCCACAACATTTTATTTTAAACACTTAAGGACAAAAGTTTACACTTAAGGACATTTTGTCTTTAAGTAGAATTTTACTTCCTCTTTAGCTTTTAATCATTTCCTTCAGTAAAAATAAAATTGACGGAGCTTAGTGGGCCCATGCTTTTGAATTTGTTTGTTTAACATATTGCAGGTATAAATCCATCCTATATACTCGAAGGTAAATAGTTATTTTCACTATACATAATTTCGATTATCGACATATTAGAATTGATTGCTATTTGCAAAAATACAAGTAAAGAGTTAGCTGAAGAAAAAGAAAAGCTAAGAAAATTAAAAGACTACAGGTCAAGGCTTAAAAGAGAAACTTCCGATTATTGGGATATTATCTTCATAGTCCAGAAGAGAATTTACAAAGTTGAAAAATCAATCGGAGATCTCGAATATATTCTCCGAGAGGAACAAAAACCTCTTGATTATCTGAGCATCGGTTAGATCCGCACATCACTGGTATCAGAGCTTGTAAAATATCTCAAAAGGGGAATCCCCAATGGGGACAATGTCTGAATTATTATTAGAGAAGTTGAATTCTCTACTAAAATCTTCTGATGAGAAACATCAGAACCTGATACAAGAAGTATCTAGATGTCAAGATCATCTAGAAAAAGTACCAGATATAATCGCCCAATTAGAAAAATTGGAGCATAAAATAGATTATATCAAAGAACTTCCTAAAAGGGAAGAAGAACAGCTAACAAGTGTTGGCAGAAAAATCAATGAACAGCGAGAAATGTTGGATTCTATGAAAAATATACTGAAGGATAAGAAAAAACCTCCAGTAAAATCAAAGAAAGCTAATGGATTCAAACCATTAGAAAAACCTGAGAAAAATCCTACGCCAAGCATGATTTTTCTAGAACCTTCTACTAGTCTTACTAGTATCAGGTATGAAAAACCAAAACACTTGGTAGCAAGAGATGTCAAGATGATGAGCATCTTTAGAAAAAAATAAAGGAGTACAACTCCTAATTAAATGCTGAAGAATTAGAATACAATGAAATTGAACAGGAGGTAAAAAACTCTGCAATTCCAAAGTTAGATTTTAGACAAATCTACAAAAGGGGAAAGTTTGAATTGATGGACAACCATCACTTCAAATTATTAGAATTCACAACCCCGTCTACAACAGGAGAGACAGATCTCTTAATGATCACTCCTGAAGAAGTTGCTAGAGCAAGAACAAAGAATTATCAATTTATGCACATTGGAGTAGTCCAAGTTGGCATAAAACTTCTTGCCCGAGAAGGCATAAACTGTTCAGTTCTATGTGTCTTACAAGACAATAGACTAATAGACTTTCAAGCTAGGCTATTGGGAACTCTTGAAGCATCTCTTTGCAATCAAGTGACATATTTCAATTGCTTCCCAAATTTCTCAACCAGCTTGAAAGATGCAGCCCACTGTCTAAGACTGAGAGTCAAAACAGATGACATATCAATGAAAAAGGATATGCAAGAGCTCGCAATAGTATACAGAATATACTATAAACTGATGAGTACCATAGTAGAACCTAAAACAAGGATATCTAATATCCCAGGTCTTACTACTGGATTCCTCACCAGTTAGAAAAACCACTCGCAACAAATTCACAAGGTTACTTGGAATGAAGTAACTTTTCCTATTGAATGGAAATTATCTGGTCCAAAGAAACCACCAGAAAGTGCCAAAGCGGCAATCGATGAAAGCAGAAAGACTGGAGATATCAGTCTAAAATTCGACGATCACATAAAAAGTGACGTCTGTCCTGAAAATATCAGGATAAACAAAAATCATCTCAGAAGATGCTACAGCACTAGAGAAGCTAGTGTTAGTGGTACCAAATTCTCTGTTGAAGAACCAACAGATCCTATTACTGAAGAAGAATTAGAAGCTTATGTAAATAGACCAGTAAATATGCTTAGAGCAAAAAAGCTCTATGAACTCTATGATGAGGCAGAATCTTGTGAAAATAATGAACGATTAGAACAACTAATCGAAGAAATGAAAACTTAAAAAAAAGAAAATGTAAGAAAAGTCCTTCCTTATCAAGATATAGAAATGGAAGATGGAGACAGCTCCAATTCCAAAACTTTCACCATCAGAGAAAAAGGAAAACTAAAACTCCCTGTGCAAAAAGCTCCTACAGGCAGAAAAGAAGAAAGAAATTCTCAAAGATTTGTCCCAGAGGACAATATGCCTCGACTACCAATCACGAATTACGACATATGGCTAAATCTAGATAAAGCTCTAGACAAGAGAAAAACTCTTGACCAATGGGTAAACAGTCTCATGATGACCTCTGCTCTTACCCTTGGAAAATTTGAAGCACCAGATCTTTAGGTGTATTATGAAACTACTCTCACTGGAGTAGCCAAAAAATATTATTTGTCTTTCAAGGAAACTGCCAGAGGAAGAAACTGGCTAGAAGAGAACAAAAATTCAAAATCTCCGCATGATTTTGCAGTACCCTTGTATGAACAATTCTGTGGAGATCTTTCAAATTTGAGTGAAAAGGCTAAAGAAACGGCCAAATCAAATATCTATGCTCTCAAAATCTGTAACATGAGATATTTTGAAGAATACTTGAATGAATTTCAAGAATACTACTGTACAATAGGTGAACTAGAAAATACTGATCTAGTAAACCTGTTACACAGAAAACTCCCTGACCCATGGAGAACAGCTGTGAGAGAAAGTATAGCTGAAAAACCAATTGAAAGATTTTCAGTTGGAGGAATTGCCGATAGAATCAGACAATTACTAAAAGAACAGTGCAAAGCAAACCTTAGAGCCAAGATAGCCAAGAAACAACTCAAAGGAGTAGAAAACTTCTGTTACGGAATACTTGATGTACCAACCAACTGGGGATGTCATGAATACAAGTTCCACAAGAAGAGAAAAGAAAAATATTACTCGAGACGGCTCAGAAAGAGTAATAAGAAAAAAGATTGGAATTTTAAGAAAAGTTCCAACTACAAGAAACAACAGGATGATGATCCAAAGTAGAAATTCTTCAAGAAAAAGAAGAATAATCACCAAAAGAACCATCAAGATAAACAATCAGGCAAGAAAGCTTGCAGATGCTGGTTATGTAAAGTTGAAGGGCACTATGCCAATGAAAGCCCAGAAAAGGGTAAAAGATCTACTAAAGCTCTATTTGAAGAATACGAGCCTATAGTTGAAACAGCAAATACGAAGGGCTACGAAATAGCCTATTCTGATGAAGAAGAAGATGACAAGTCAGTTTATTCTGCCTGGTCTAAAGAAGAAGAATCATCTGATTCTAAAACAGATTCTGAAATAGAATACTTGGAATCTAGACAGATGAATGTTCTAAAAGTCAAAAACTGGGAAGAAAGTAAGACGGAAGCACTAACGTCTTCTTATCAGGTGAACCCTGGTACATTCGTTTGTGACTATTGCCTATGTCACGAAAAGAATGGACTTCCTATGTTTTGTGAAGAGTCGAAAAAGACCTATCACAAAGAATGCTTCATAGCTGAAGCAAGAAGAAAAATCAAGAATGGCCTTATCAGCCAATTGGTAGAACAAGAATATGAAGAATATTTCTCTGAACAAAAAGAGGAAAAGATAGAAACTCTGTTCCAAGAAATTGTTGAATCTTCCTTAGAAATAAAGGAAGAAAAATTCGAATTGGTTGAGCCACCAGAAAATATTCCAGAAGAATGTAAACCATTCATACCACAAGAACAAGCTCAAGAAAATGAGCTACAACAATCGAAAATCATCTCTACTAGTAGATACAGCAACTACATAGAGATTGGATTAAAATTCCCTGATCACAGAAAATATCATCTACATGCATTTGTAGATAATAGATCAGGATTTACAGTTGCAAAGAGATTTGCAATTCCAGAAGAACTCTGGAAAGAAGAAAAGAAAAGAATAGCTACTGGTGTCCAATTTGATGGAAGCCATCTAACCATGAACAAGGTAGCTAGAGATGTTCACATCACCATTGGTGGAGGAACATTTATCATCCATACTCTTTGGCAATCAGAAGGCCAGGGATCAGATTTCTTGTTGGGAAATGATTTTATTCTCCAACAACGATTTATTCAAGATGAAGAAGCAATAGGCTGCAGAAAAGGAGATAGGGTGTTCAGGGCAGACCGACTTACTAAAGCAAAAAGTGTAGTAGTTCCAAACTTTACTACTCAGTATCAGAGATCGCAACAGAATAGTGGTGATCATAAGCCCTACAAACCCAAATTTGAACCTGTGCTTCAAATCAAGCAACAACAAGAGTTGCTTATAAAAAATTCTTCTGAAGAAGAAGAAGAAGAAGAAACAACTAGCGAAGAAGAAGAAGCTAGTTTCATCCATTAGCATAACCTCAAGCACTTTCAGAATAAGCTTGAGTCTCAGAAAATGCCTACTCTTGATAAAATCAAGAAAATGCTCGAACAAAATATAGATGTCGACCCTCAGAAATTTTGGGAAAAAGACCCAGTGGTCTGTGAATTAAGATTACATGATATGAATGCTATCTGTCATGTCAAAGCCATTCCTCAGTACAAAGAGGAAGATAAAAAGAATTCAGAAAGGACATTGAAGATCTTCTGAACAAGAGATTAATTCAACCTTCCACTAGCCCTCATCATGCTCCAGCATTCTATGTGAGAAATCATGCAGAAAATATTAGAGGAAAAGCTAGAATGGTAATTGACTATAGAGATGTCAATAAGAAGACCGTTAAAGACGGTTATCAAATTGCTCAAGTACGAGTACTGATCAACCAGCTCAGAGGAGCTAAGGTATTTTTAAAATTCGATGCAAAGTCGGGTTTTTGGCAAGTCAAGATGCATCCGGATAGTGTTCCTCTCACTGCATTTGGAACACCACAAGGTCATTATGAATGGTTAGTAATGCCCTTTGGCTTAAAACAAGCCCCTTCAATCTTCCAAAGAAAGATGGATGACATCTTCAAACATGTTGTTGAATTTTGCGTCGTCTATATTGATGACATTCTGGTCTTCTCCAAAAACAGAGAAGAACACATGAAACACCTCTATGAGGTTGTAAAGCTGATAGTTCAGCATGGAATTATCTTAGGAGAAAAGAAAATCTTCTTTATCCTAAATGAAGTTGATTTCCTTGGAATAAATATCAAGAATGGAGTAATAAAACTCCAACCCCATATCCTTGAAAAAATCTGGAAATGTCTAGACAGGATTCCTGATGCTAAGAGTCTAGAGAGATTCTTAGGAGTCATCAACTATGGAAGGGATTTAATTCCCAAAATATCAGGACTAACAGCAATGTTATCTCCTAAAACAAGTTCCAAAAGAAAATGGAACTTCACTGATGATGATGAAAAAATTGTGAAGCAGATAAAAGCTCTCTGCAAAAATCTCTCTCCTCTCCAACAACCAGAGGAAAATGATGAAATCATTCTCCAAACAGATGCTAGTGATAATTACTGGTCCGGTGTTGTTCTGGCAAAAACACCTGAAACTAACATTGAAAAGATTTGTGAATTTTGTAGTGGCAAGTTCAGCCCTGCAGAACAAAATTATCCTACAGGAGAAAAAGAAATTTTAGATGTCAAGAAAACAATTTTAAATTCTTGGAAAACCCTTTACTATACGCACCGATTGTGTTAGAGTAAAGAATTTTTAAAATTTTAAACTTGATAAAGCTGTTGATAGAGGAAGATTGGCAAACTGACAATTATTTCTTTACCAATATGATTATAATGTTGAATTAATTGTAGGAAACAAGAACTATCTTCTAGACGCCCTAACCAGAGAAATGGCAATGTTTAGCCGAAGAGATGACGACGAAGGTCGCAATCTCAGAAACAGAAGAACTGGGAAAGAACCTGAAACTGCTGAGGATCCTAAAGAAAAAATCCTCAAAAGATTTATGCTAAGTCCAAAAGGACTAACCACAACTGATCAATCCCAGGGTAAAGGATTGGCTAGCCCGTCTCAAACGGCAGACAGTAAAGGCTCATCAAGACCGTTGAAGGCTGTTGCTTTGCCAAAAAGCAAATAAACTCCAACTGGAGTTATAAATGTTTTTAATTATGAATTAAAGACCTTTGCTGACCCTGTGTTCAGAACTGGCAGAAGGCTAGCATACCACCAGAGGGCAATTTTAGATTACCTCTTATATGCCTTTCAGGAAAGAAACAGTGGTATCATGTTCCCAGCTCTGTTTGCATTAGCTGAAGAACTCCATGAAAATGCTAGACCACAGTTTGAAGAAGTTTATGAAAATACACAGCAGACTGCTGTCCAGAATGAGAAAATCCAGTATCTTGAAGATCCTGAGAGTGCTAGAATCCCTATTATAGCACTAAAAGAATCTGAATGGTTTGAATTTCATAATCTGATTGGAAGTAAGAATTTTGACTCATGTCTACCTCCAACTCTCTTCACTGTCCCTGGACCTTATGTAGGAAGATATGTGGTCAATGTTTAGAGTGAACATCCTCAAGAACATAAGCTCTGGCTTGTTGAAAACGGTTTTGTCCACAATCTCTGGACTAAAACAAATGATGATCTCAAGGGATTGCCACCCCTCATAATGAACACGGTCAAGAACGTCAGAAAAAATGACTGCATCCTTAGATTGAAGTTCAAGTCTACTCCACCTGAGTGGATTCAGAAGACAATGGGGAAGTTGATTATATTTCTCCATATCATTATGTAAGAATCATCCAAGGAAAGTATCTTCACCCTGCATGTGTTGGATACAATGGCCAACCAAATTCTAGTATTCCCTGGATGAAGGCTATGTCATTAGAATATATCAAAACGATCATCGAATAAGATACAGAAAATACATTCCTGGCAGCAGGACAAAAAATTATTGTTACTGCATACGACCATCCTGAGGTTATTAGCAGTGACCTTTTTCTATCTCTTAAAAGAAAAGAGATAGACTCCACATTAGCCTGTTTTCAATGGATCGAGAAGATTGAAAACGACAACCACTACAAGATGTATGAAGATACTGACGTGGAAGAAAATGGAATTAAAGCCAGGATAGAAGACAACTCTTTTGTCTTTGGCCAAACTCTGAAACAGATGAAAACAAGTGAAGCAGCAGGTGTAAAAAGCACCGAAAACAGCTTTGGCTTTTTCCCTAAAGATGCTTTTGCTTTTCAAAAGAAGAAGGTGAAAAACATTTCACCTAAAGGAATCTGCTTTTCGTTGTCCATAGTAGCAGTGTTTTCTGTAAGCTGTTTGATGCAGTGTGCATCTTATTCCAAGTAAGTACTTGTAATCAGTTATGAATAGCTAAACAGCTCTTAGCTGTTTACCCAAGAGTGAGGCTCTGGGTTCTGTATCTGTATTTATGTTTGAATAAATAAATTCAACTTGTGCCCAGTACACTGTCTCAAAAATATTTTGGTTGTTTCTACAGTTCTTTACTTTAGATGCTGAACTCATATCATACTAAGGCAGCAGTGATTCCGCCCTGTTAGTAGCCGCTTAGACATGAGGTCGTTAGGCGAAGTTGTGGCATGTTGAAGGCTAGTCCTTAGGTTGATACTATGTTAAGACTTTTAAGTAAAATATTGGCTGATACTGTGTAAAATTATAGAAGGGTAAAAGAGAGTGAAGCGTGTCCTTAATTGTATAAGGGAAAAGGTTGTGGACTTTTGTGTTAAAAGAAATGTTGTCTGGTAGTCCTTTGTAGTTGTCTATAATTAAATAATCTATTAGACAGTGAAGTAGATCCATCTATCTCCACCCACATGAAAGTATACATGTATACAAAGAAAAACTCAATGCTGGTTCTAATTAGACCTCCAGATTTGATATTTTAACATCTTCGATCTACTTATTAAATCTCCAATTCACTTTTTTGAATACTTAAAAAACCTACATACACTTCTATAATTTTACCAAAACACCCTTGAACAATTTAATATGTATCTTCAACAATTTTTTTTTTCTATCTCTCTATCAATTTAACCACAAAGAATTTTGTGAGGAAGCTGACTACATTTTCGGTGTAGTTTCAGTGACAGAAACTGAAAGTGATTCTTGGAGGGGCCAAGCAAGTAGACAATTATAAAGTGTTAATCCATATCATAGTTAGTTTTTTTTTTCTTTCCAATATGAATGGCTCAAGAAAAGACTTTAGTTCTCAAATAAATAATTTATATATCGATTAAATCGAATTAAAATGAGTTGACTTTGGATCTTAATTAGTAATAACTATACATAATAGTCAATGAATTTAGTTTACTGAAATTCCAAATTAGATTGTTTTGAATTTACTTTTGTTTTAAATGATGGGCCAAGTATAGAAATTATTATTTTTACTTAATTATTTTAGGTAAATTATAAAATTATATAGGCAATGTAAGGAAATTACAGAAAAAATAATTAATTGAATGTTATATTTAGGGAGGTAAGAATAATATATGGGTGTGGCTATTGCCACCCTACCATTTTCTTAGTTCACCCCTACAAACATTTGAATTATTGAAAGACTATATTACCCAAGTGCAAAATGACTAATAAGTACACTAATTTTTTAAAATCCAAATATGTAAGAAAAATAAACATATAAGTAATTAATTAAATACAAAGACTACTTAATTTCTCATTGGATAACATTTATCTTTATCTTCTCCATCCAAATTTGAATTTATTACTATCTTTTTGTCTTTTTGTTGCTTCTTCATTGTTAATTCGTTATTCAATTCACAAACCCATTCTTTTTAACTTCATCAAAATCTTTGCAATATTCTTTGTGAACACCAAAAGTAAAAATTTAAAACACAAAGAAAAAAAAATCAATCTCTTCTTCATTATTGATCATAGTTGTAAATTTACTAATCTGGATTAAAATAGATAACGTTGAAATTGAAAGAAAAAATGAAAAAAAATAGAGTAAATTAGATTATGATTTTATTAGGAAATTTTAATAAATTTTAATCTTTTTACGAGTATAAATTAAATGAGATATTTTCGTTAAAAACATTTATTTTTTTAATTGGATATGTCATATAAAGATATTGTTGGAAATGAAAATGGGTTAAATAAGTAAATTTAATAATTGAAATTAAAATGTAGGGTGTAATGAGCAAGTAGGGTGAACAAACAAAATGATAGGGTGGTAATAGCCGCACCCATAATATATATACTTTTTTTTTTTCGTTCTTTCTCTATTTGTCCTTATTTGTCTTTTCATATGACTTGACAAAGTCTATTAATAATTGAAAAAAGTTGGAGAGTTCCAGTGTGAAGTCTAGCGGCCATTTCTGTGGAAGAGATGTTGCCTAAAACTCGTTGTAAGCTGTTCATTATTAATGAAGTTCTTATTTGATAAAAAAAAAAAATTAGAACCACCCAAAAATCAATAGTAATAAGATTACTTATCTGAATAGTAATCAGAATTAATCAAATATTGATTGATTTATTGCTTCAAATAAGTATTGTAATAAAAATAACATAAGTGAAAATAATAAATTTTTATTATCCCATATAGGCTATTTAGGATTTTCTTTTGGCCGTATAGGCTAATAGTTTTTGTCTTTTTGAGGTACTCCATTGAGATGGTATTGTAGTTCTCTTTGGCTCTTATTTTTAGTCTCAATTGAGAAAGCAAACAAAATGTTTGATTTTAAATATGTAATTTTATCACAATTTTATTTTTATTGGTATAACTATTATGATTTTTCTTGTTTATATTTTAGTCCTATTGATCAATGATCGATTAAATTTGTTGGTGTTTTACGAAATCAAAAATTGGGAGAGAATGATTTGTGCTTTCATTGATAATAGAGGCCTCTTTGGATTACAAGCAGAGAATATGAGTCGTACATGGAAACTGAATCGTATAATGAATAGGATATCTCCGAGGATATCTGTAAAACTAACCCTATTACAACTTGGACAAGTCACCAGAATTTGGGCCAGACACATAAATCTGATGTCCTTCAATACTCTCCTTTGTATCCCCCAAACGTGGTGCTCCTCTCCTTGCCTCGTCAAAATACTTGTTGAGTAACAAAAATCCAGTGGAATAAAAATAACCTCAGTTGAAGGAGAAAAAGAGTACAACACACTATTCACGTTTCAAGACCATACATGTAGACATCTCCCCATAATGTCTACATCTCCCTCTGATGACTACGGCCATGGGAGTTCAGATAACTTCCTCAAACGATGCTACCAACATATTTCTCGAAAGTGGATTTAGGCAGTTATTTAGTAAACAAATCTGCCATATTGTCCTCAGATCGAACCTAGTTCACTTTGATCTTGAGGAGAGTTTGTTGTTGCTGATTATGCTTGGTGTTGTCACCTTTGATGTAGCCTTGCTTCATTTGTTCAAAGTAAGCAGCATTATCTTCCTAAATGCTTGTAGGCTCATCTGTGGTAGACTTCAAACCACGATTTCTTCGAACATGCATAATTATTGATCCAATCCATATACATTCACGAACTATTTCGTGAAACGCAATAATCTCTGCATGGTTCGAAGATATAGTGACTAGGATCTGTTTTGTACACCTCCAAGATATCACGGTCTTACCCATGGTGAACACATAACCAGTTTGTGAACGACCTTTGTGTCAGTCAAAGAGATACCCAGAATAAGCAAAACCTTCCAAAACATTAATGCCATTTTGGGATTGGGATAGAAGACGCAGGCCAGTGTCAGTGGCGTTCCTGGTGTGTGATGGGTCCAAATCCATCATCTCTCTATAGGAATAGAACAAGCCCATATCAATCAAACATCTCAAGTGTCGAAAGATATCTTTTACACTAATCTAGTAGCGTCGCATTGGCGCAGAGCTATATTTAGCTAACAAGTTCATTGCAAATGAGATGTTCGGTCTTGTGCATTGAGCTAAGTACAATAATGCACCTATTGCACTTAAGTAGGGCACCTTTGCCTCTAGCACATCTTCATCATCATCCTTCGGACGAAGAGGATCCTTTTAGGATCAAGATTACAGACTATCATGCATGATTAAAGGCTTGACATTTTCAAAACACCTAAGCATCAACACGGTGCTCAAGTTTCAAACTGAGACAAAACTGTGTTCTCCTAAGATCCTTCATCTTAAACTCGAATTTCAAGTGTTCAGAGGTTTCCCTTAACTCTTGAAGTGCTTCTAATGAAGATCATGTACCAATATGAACCGCGATAGAATCTGAAACTTGTTATAGAAACGCGCGGGCATAGTTCATCATTGACATATCCCTTCCCAATCAAGTAGTTACTTAGTGAGCGTTTCAACCTCATTGCAAACACGCTCTGTAGTCTAGAGCCACTTGACTTAGGTAAACAAAGTTTACCAGGAACCTTCATATATATTCAGTATCTAGATCTCCATAAAGATACGTAGTGACCACATTTGTAAGCTGCATATTTAGTTATTTGGAAACTACCAAACTGACAATGTAGTGGAGTGCAATGACATCTAGTACGGGAGAATATGTGTCCTCGTAGTCGATTCTAGGGTATTTGTGAGAAGTCTGGCGCCATAAAGCGAGATTACCGACACTTTTTCTTAGAACGCTTTCTAATGAATACCTATTAGACAACAGGTTTTATGTTAGGAAGTCTCAGCATAACTGCCTCGAAAAACCTTCCAATTCGTTAGAGAATCCAATTTAGCTTGGATCACATCTTTCCATTTAGGCTAATTTTCTCTACGTTGGAATTCATCATCAGCGAAGCGTGGCTTGATATCATCAAACTCAACAAACTCATGTACAACGAAATGCACAAATACATCATCAATCATGATGGAGTTTCTATCCCACTTTTCATGTACACTAGTGCAATTTTCAAAGAGCTCTATATTCTCATGAATAGGTTTTGATGTTGAGGCGTCCCCCAATTATAACCTTAATCCGAAACATTCTCATAAGAAGGATTTTGAGTATCGATGATCAAATGATTAGATTGTGCCAAAGTGTCCTTTGAACCCGCGGGCCTCCCATGCATCCTAGTTGGGGCCATGGCCTGTGAAGCTAGAGTGCCACTCTATATGGCATTGGTGTCATGCCTACCTCCGAGTAGGGAGGCGCTACATCCTCTCGTAGGGACGTCCATCCTTGCAAGTATGTTTGCGGCATATATGTGTGAACTCTTCACTTTAGCAGGGATTGAGATGAGACATAGTAGGGACAGACCATGATAAGTCCTATCGTTCATGTTGAACATCCGTGTTCTTATCTCCTCCTAACGATGGGAAGACTACCTCATCAAAATGACAATCCGCAAATCTAGCGGTAAAGAGATCGCCTAGCAAGGGTATTAAGTGGCAAACAGTTGTTGGAGTCTCAAATCCAATGTATTTGCTCATTCATCTGTGATAACCCATCATGGTGCTGTCACGCCCCTGATTTTTAACACAAATAAAAATAGATATATAATCCCATAATTATACATGCGTGATAGTTCAGCCATCAATCCACAATACCTGGAAACTTTTCCCTTTAACCCAAGTACATATTGATGCCCTGAAACCCACTATGTCAATATTGACCGCTCCATAGAGTCATATATTACATAAGCTTACGAATTAAATTGTCATCACAAAATAAAACGTAAATGCTCCTCATAGCTTACTACATAGTGGAAGTCATACAATGGCAAAGCCAACAAAATTTGCTTCCTACCAGTTCTGCTGCCAACAAGCTACCTCAACTTCAGCCACGATTACCCTGACCTGTAGGATTAACCCCTACACCATTGAATAGTGCACCGGGTTGCCACACAACAAATCCGGTAAGCTTATGAAAGCTCGTATGAGTAACTCATGAACATCAATCAACAACTCACACAAATCAACTTAAGGAAACAATGCAACCATGATTCTTTCTAACATTTCATATCCTTTCCACCGAAGGGACAACGTAAGCCACCGCTGTGAGAATGTTCTATTTGCTAACTTAACCATCAATAAGCAAATCAAGTCTCATCTAGACAATAAAAGAAAGAATACTTTCGGAACTCTCTTTTAAACTACATACTTATGAGTCTCCAGCAACCTCGACCGTTACCCCCATAAGCTATAATGGCAGACAAACTAGAGCTCTAATTGAAATCGTAACCACTCGTCCGGCGAAAGACATGATTACCGATTTCCTGCCTTGATCACCATCTGTGACATATGATTTTCAGACCCCGTCTGGTCTTAGAATCAAACGTTAAGGTCACCATCTGCGACTTGTCACCATCTGTGACATATGATCTTCAGACCCCGTCTGGTCTTAAAATCAAATGTTAAGTAAGTCGCATCCAACCTAAAAATGTTAGATAATCTAATTTCGGATTTCCCCATCCATGCTCACCATCTGTGACTCTTGGTACAAGGACCAATACATTTAAAATAAGTCACACTTGACTCAAAAATGTAACATCAAACTCATACTTTTCAAACAATAGAAAACATCTTTTTCCACAATATTATTTCCTGAAAAGTCGCCTTCAACAATAATATGAACACAATCATGCATATTATTCCGTCACATATCACTCATAAGAATATATATATATATATTTCACGTAAATATATATATATATATATATATATATATATACGTAGTCATTCGCTCAGGAATGCCTACCAATACCAATTATAGTTTGTAGTTAAAAAAATAACGCCAAAACAATAATGGTAACTCCGTTCGTAAATGAACGTTGTGAGATTACTCACAAGAATATATATTTTTTACGTAAATATATATACACGTAGTCATTTGCTCAGTAATGCCTACTAATACCAACTATAGTTTGCAGTTAAACAAATAACGCCAAAACAATAATGGTAACTGCGTTCGTAAATGAACGTTGTGAGATTACTCACCTCGAAACTCCTGCTGCGTCTTCACACCACTAGACTACTTACAGAACGCACTCTGTCAAGCACCTAAGGAAATCACAACCTTGATTCAGTCAACGAATCACAATTAATTAAAGTTCGAATCCCCAAATTGAACCACAATCCCAAAGCAACGCCAAATGAGGCGAAACCACATCCGAGACCTCCCAAAGTCTCCTGAATACTTCCACGATATGTCCAAACCACAAGTCGATCGGACGCTCGAATCCTCACGGATCGAGTAAATCGGACGGTCCGAAACCGTATAAATCATAACAAATTCATACGAACTCCAAAAATTGTGTATTATATATCAAAACGCTCGTATCGATGAGTAGAAGACATATAATACCAGAAACAGTCCCTTAAATGGCTGGAACGCCGCTAGAAGGCGGTGGCGCACCGCCGCCGGCCAAAACTCAATATTTCACAAAACTCCCAACATCAAAGATCTTTTTCTCAACATGCTTATCAACTTTCATAACTAGCATGAAGTTAGAATCGAAGTGAAAAGGGTCAAAAACTACCTCGCAAGCCGCGAATTACTGTTCAATCCGAGTTGAACCAAGTTTCACGTGAATCGATCCAAACAACCACCACAGATCGATCCAGGAGGCTGCTGCGAGCTCCCCAAGCCTGGTTTGAAGCTTCGTCGACGTCGGAGATCGGAGAATCGATCGGGTCCAAATACACAGATTTTCGCTGCCTTCTAGCACCACCACCGTCGAGAATTGCCTCTAGAGGATGCCAGAGGGACGACCAGAGCAAGGAGACGAGTCGATCTGGAAAGTTTCGCCGCCGGAGCACGCTTGAAAAACCGGGTCGGGTCAGCTTGGTTTTTTCGATACTGAAGGTATCAGTCGAGAGAGAAGAGAGAGGAAGGAGAATTTCCGAAAATGGAAATTGGAATTATGAGATAATTTTCGGAAATCCTCTATTTATACCAAAATGGAAACTTTTTTCGAAAGCTATAACTTCCTCATACGAACTCCGATTGACACGTTTCACATGCCCACGAACTCGTATCGACGCACTCTACAACTTTCGTGAAGGAAGTTTTTCGAAAATCCTAACATATAAAAAGTCAAACTTCACACGATCCCTAAACTGTGAAATTCAAATAATTATATGTACGAAAATCATTCCACTCCACATACGACTTACGAATAAAGCATAATAACAATAATTCATACAACTTGTCCATTATTAATTACCAAAAATTAAACAACGAAAATCCAGGTCATCACAGGTGCCCTGTGGCAGCGCAATTGGCACATAAATAACGCACTTAAATATGCATAAGTATGAGATACTAGTACCCAGTCACTAACTGTAACATATAGATAGATTGTGTGACAGTGGATCTCACAGGAATCAGCATAGCTGCATGGGATATTGCATCACCCCAAGCAGATATAGGGAGATTGGTACGCACTACCAATGTCTGAGCTACCATCATAGTCGTTTTCATGAGACTATTTGGGTGTGTACATGGGAATATGATGTCCAACATTAGTCCCAATGAAATAATCATCGAAAGTCTTCGATGTAAACTCTCTAGCATGTCAAGTGGAATTGACTGAATGAGATGATCCGGGAAGTGAGCCCGTAACCATATGATATGTGCTAGCATTGTAGTATAAGCAGTGTTACAACTTGGATAATGGCACAACAAGTGACCAGCGTGTTTGCGCGTCAACCAATATCACGAAATATTTAAACGTCCGCAAGTTGGTTGAATCGGTCCACATAATCCCCCCGGATTCAATGTAAGAACTTAATGAGTATTTTTATATCATTTGCGTAGGACGGTCTCAGTCCTAATTTCCCAAATGAATAGACTTTGTAGAAACGAGGGGCCATAGAAGCAACCAATGAGGATTTTGGTTGGGCTAGAACATCTGAAATGCTTTTGAAAGCAAAGTTTAGTGATTGCAACATCACCTGGGGGGCCATCACCATGATAGACGCCATCCATGGTGTCATGGAAATGGACTGCGCCAGCCCTAGGCTGGTTGTGAACGGCGTCGGCGCCAGAGGCATTGGTGGCGGTCACACTTAGTCCAAGAATCAACCTTTGATTCTTGCTTTGTTTTGCTTGAAATAATGGATGTTCATGTGAAGTCTTTAGTAAAGGGATCATATCATATCATTACTAGGATGACCTATCCTGTCGTGACAAAGCCAATATGTGTCTAAATCTAATATATCTTCTCTCATAACTTTATTGGATTTAGTAGCTCGAATAATGGTGACATAAAAACCACTAAACAGACACATAAGTTTCTCTAAGATGCGCCTTTATTCACAATCATTAGAGATATTGCAAAGAAACTCTTTTTCATTCTCTATATGCGTTTCCACATGGAATCCATTAGCTCGAATAGCTCAATAGGGTTCGATTTGCCCTAGGAGTGTAGAGAGTTTCTGTGATAGTACGTAATCAAGGTGCCATTTGGTAAGAGGAATTTGAGTCATTCCATGTCCTTGAACTAATCGTGATGGCCTAACTATCATAGTCACAAAGTGATATGCTCAGAATTTCAAATGGAACCATAATGAAAAGAACTCAAAATTTTATTCATAAGCCAACGGTGTACATCATTGTTTCTTTGACCAAAATAAAATCTAATCTGGAACTAGCTAATGCAAAACAAAGGTAGTCGTTTAACTTCTTTCGGTTCCAAAATAAATATGACCAGTTGAGTAGAGAGATGTCGGTGGAGCAAACATCACTTAAGTACCACTTATCTCAAAACCTTCCTAGACATCATAATCACTTTAGATGAGCCTAGTTGAAGAAAAACCAAACCAATGACATTTAGTACAAAATATATCGCAATTGCCTATTACATATCTTGAAAAATAAAGACTTTATTTAAAATCGCTTGTCTCTTGATCTTGGCCTGATTTGAAATCTTCTACCCTTAGTTCGAGATCACCTTCTTGATCTTCTTGTTCCATATAGTGAGCTTCTCCGATCTTGCTTCACAATACGCTTTGTAGGCGGTGGCAATACTTTTATGAGCTCTAGAAATGTGCGTCTTATGACCAGATGCTCCACATTGAGAACATACATCTCTGTGCTCAAACTCTCTTGATTGAGGAGCTTTGAAAGTGTTATTAAGATGGCTCTTAGGGTTTAGGGTTTAGGGAAAATAAAGACTTTATTTAAAATCGCTAATCTCTTGATCTTAGCCTGATTTGAAATCTTCTACCCTTAGTTCGAGATCACCTTCTTGATCTTCTTGTTCCATATAATGAGCTTCTCTTGGTTCACAATACGCTTTGTAGGCGGTGGCAATATTTTTATGAGGTATGAGCTCTAGAAATGTGTGCGAAATGACCAGATGCTCCACATTGAGAACATACATCTCTGTGCTCAAACTCTCTCGATTGAGGAGCTTTGAAAGTGTTATTAGGATGACTCTTAGTGTTGGTGGCGCCACCAACATGGCCAGATTCGTTGCCTCCCTCTCTCTTTCCACATTGACCTCTTTGGTTCCATGTCCACCTATTTTGGCGGTTACCTTCCTCATTAGAGTGAGAATATGGACCAGAACGTCCAAAACTGTCCCTAAATTTAGGGTTTCACTCTTGGCACCCTCCCTTAGAGGCGCGACTATAATTGGACTCTGGAATAGGCTCTGTTCCCACGGGTCTCAAATTATAGTTCTTGACAAGGATGTTGTCACGCTTTTCAATGACATTCATGGCTTCAATGAGCTCATGAAACCTTGTGATCCGTTCTGTTGTAACATCGATTCGATAGTTCTTAGCAACCACGAAAGCAGATATGGGGAAGGTAGAGAGAGTCCTCTCAATCAACATCGCATCTGTGATCTCTTTACTTCAGAATTCCATTAAGGATTTAATGCAAAGTGCTTCCAAGTTGTAATAAAAAACTGTCTTGAAATCATAGAAGCGGAGTTTATGTCATCTCACTTCTAAGTCAGGAAACAGGGAGTCATGGACGTTCTCAAAGCACTCTTCGAGTGAGACCCACAGCCATCTGGGATCTTCTTCATTCAAATACTCATATTGGAGTGAATCATTCATATGACGAGTCATTAGGTTGACGGCTTTCGCCTTTTTTGCCTCCAAGGCTGCTCTATTTGCTTCCAAAGCTTGAGCTTGCTCAACAGTTAACACGTCCTGACTAGGCTCAAGAATCGTTTCCAGGATTCCTTGGGCCTTGAGATGCTGGCGGTCATCACGAACCCACTTGTGATATCCATAGCCAGTTGTCCTTGATAGAGCAAAGTCCAGTTTGTTCAGGGTTACTCATCTTGAAAAAGAACAAGAAAATAGTTAGGTTTCAGAGCAAAAAGGCTACCACGAAAACAAAAGAAATTTCTGAGCGTAATCACTCCCAAGAAATTCAATTCCAAGAGATCTGAGATTAGATCGAAGCAATGATGTGTGTGGTCGATCGTATATATTCTCTACAAACTCTAAGTTTGGGCTTAAGTCTTCCCACAAAAGAAGAAGTGGAAGGTAGAGAAGGGAAGTTGGATGTCCCCGAGAAAAGAAAAGAAAAGAAAGTAAATTACTTGAAAGCGGGAACTTTTATAAAAATTTACCTTGAAAGAGGGTCGCTAGAAAATTGTCGGAAGACGGTTGGAAAAATCGCCGGTGGACAGTGATGGCCGAAACTTGCAGCAGGCAGGGGCGTGCACAGGGCACTGGGCGTGCGTAGGCGAGGCTAGCATGGGCTAGCGAGGCTAATCGTGCGGGGCTGGGCGAGGCTGACAAGCGCGGGGGCGCTATGCTATCAAGGCTAACAGCGTTGGGGTGAGGCGAGGGTAACAGCGCTAGGGTGAGGCGAGGCTAGCGCTGGTGAGGCTAATGCAAACGAAAAGCGGCGCTGGCGAGGCTAACGTAGGCGTAGGGGTGCACTGACGTCAGCAGGCAGAAGCTCTAGCGAGGCTAATTAGACCGGTTTGGGACTTCCGGTGGCCGGTTAGGGGGTTTTCTGGCTGGTTCTGGTAGTTCCGACGTTGGTTCTGGACTCCTGGGATCAAGGCCTTCAAGGTGTGCGGCGGAGGCAGCTAGGGTTTCAATGTTACGAATTTAGGGTTTCAGAGTTAGGGTTTTGTGATGATAACGTGCTTTAGGAAATAAAAAATTGGGAGAGAATGATCTATGTTTTCATTAATAATAAGGGTATCTTTATATAGAGGATTACAAACAAAGAATATGAGTCTTACAAGGAAACTGAATCGTACAATGAATAAAATATCTCCCAGGATATCTGTAAGACTAACCCTATTACATTTTGGACAAGTCAGTGAGTTTGAACCACCCATACACATAAATCAGATGTCCTTAAACAGTTGGTTAATTTTCAATTTTAGAGTGCAGAGGTGTTGTTTTCTCTCTCTCTCTCTCATAGGGCCCGAGCGCCTCCCTCCCCAAAACAAAAAAAGAGGCTTTAGGTAGGTAGATGCATGTGCTAGTTCCGCCCTGCAAGTGACAGGTTCTTAGTGTCGTCTACAGCAAGTCACAATGAGGTGGAATATGTACAGGAAGTATGGATCCAGGGCATTTCATTGTAGCTAATGGTTGAGATTGAGTTGGACTAAATGGTTCACAATGATCCCCTTAATTAATCCTTAGATTATTAAAGACTCTGCACCCTCGTGTATGTCATATCCAGCAACGTACTAGCAATATAATGGACCCTCTCAAATTCTTAATTATATGTTATAATAAGGCTAAGTTTGAAATTCCACAGCTATATATAATTATATATCTGTATGTATGTATGTATGTATAACCATTCGATTAGTTATTGTCACCCAGGCTACTACTTATATATAGACTGGGTTAAGCCTGCAGCTAATCACTAAATACATTGCAGTCTAGCTCTCTATGAAAATATGCAACTGTTCTTAATTATTAATTACCTTTTATAGTTTCAGATCGAGCTAGCTCTTCACATGTACCAGTAGCTAGGACT
This sequence comes from Rosa x damascena, assembly GCA_001662545.1. NCBI lineage: Eukaryota > Viridiplantae > Streptophyta > Magnoliopsida > Rosales > Rosaceae > Rosa > Rosa x damascena. Next base: position 591 of record LYNE01007394.1, on the reverse strand, counting down.
TGTCTCTTGATATAAACTTTAATTAAGGTATTTAATTGTACATATCTTCTTCTTCTTCTTCTTCTTCCTCAAGCTCACCCATGCATGCTCTTCCATCTCTTCATATATAGAGAATTTAAATTTTTATGTCAATATTTCAATTAACTTGTTGCATAATTATATACAGGAAGAATGTGGAAGCTGAAGATTGCGGAGGGAGGACCCTGGCTGAGGACACTAAACAATCACGTGGGTCGACAACACTGGGAGTTTGATCCAGATGCCGGAACACCAGAAGAACGAGCCGAAGTAGAGAGAGTTCGTGAGGAGTTTACGAGAAACCGCTTTCGGATCAAACAAAGTGCTGATCTTTTGATGAGAATGCAGGTACCGATCTTTTATATATTATGCCACATATAAATCTTGTATCGAGCTCATTAATTAATAACTAATTAAATAATTAACTGCGCCCATGCGCATGCAGCTTACTAAGGAAAACCCTAGTGGACCAATTCCGGCAGCAATTAAAGTGAAGGGAATAGAGGATATAACAGAGAAGACAGTGACAGCAACAATAAGAAGGTCTCTCAGCTTCTATTCCTCCCTCCAGGC
>LYNE01007393.1:5384-19714 GCA_001662545.1 Rosa x damascena | reverse complement strand
AGCCTGAATGGAAAAAGAAAATTGAATTGATAAAGAAAAAAAATTAATTTTAAGGCTTTTCCAATTCTTTCTTTAGAAAATATGATGCATGCAATTTCAAACAGTGAAAATGTCTAAAACAGTCATATTGAAAATCAAACTGGAAAATAAGATAGAAAAAAAATCACAATACTACTACGAATTTGAAGTATATGAACGAGACTGATGGGATTACCAAACAGCCACCTCATGCCAACAGGATGGGATTGCCCACAAGATGATGCATCAAATGAGACCATTCTGTTAGTGTTTTACCTGTAGGGGATTGGCCGTAGATAACGCATGCATGCTCTATAAAAATAAAACCTCCCAAGTAAAAGTACTGACTTAAGTATCAGAGGCTTGTTTTATAGGCACTCCCTCTACTCTCCACCAATAGTTAGAATCCAAGGTTTTATTCAATGACCTTCAAGGAAAATCGATTCAAGAAAAGTCAGCCCAATTAAGTACATTCGTTTGGAGAAGATTCATTCAAGTAGGATTAACTCAAGAAAGATTAGCTTAAGGTAGTGATTTAGTCGAAGAGGACCATGTTGTTTCGTTGAGGCAAACAATTCGATACAAAAGGCGCACCTAACGTTGATCCCAGAAATGCATAAATTGGGGTTATTCCTACTCTTATCGTAAAGAATTATAATTGTGATTGAATTGATATTCCTTCTATTGATAATCATCAATATATACAGATATACAACCTTGATCAACAAGGAAACCCTATAATCTAGGGATACAGATAGTGCCATAATCCTCATGTACATGATTTCCTAAAGATACAAAAGATACAAGAAATCTATTCTTAATTACATAATATTTTCAACTAATTACATAATATTCTCAATACTCCCCCTCAAGTTGGAGAGTGGATGTCAAGAACTCCCAACTTGTGTAACAAATTCTTAAATCTTTCTTTGCCCAACGCTTTTGTAAAAATGTCTGCCAATTGCTGCAAGGTTCCAACGAATCTAGTGCGAATGGACCCATCAATTATCTTGTCACGGATGAAGTGACAATCCATCTCAATATGACGAGTTCTTTCATAAAAAACTGGATTTGCAGCAATGTGTAAAGCTGCTTGATTATCACAATATAACATGGCAGGTTTGGCAATCGGTATGTGAAAATCAGTAAACAAGTTTTGCAACTAAGTAAGTTCACAACAGGTACCTACCATAGCTCCGTATTCAGCTTCAGCACTTGATAAAGAGACTGTTTTCTGCCTTTTGGTGTGCCATGAAATAAGAGATTTTCCCAAGAACACGTAATAGCTAGTGGTAGAACGGCGAGTAATGGGATAACCCGCCCAATCAGAATCACAGAAAGCTCTCAAACTTAAATCTTTTCCAGTATGCAAAAGCCAGGACATGACTTTAAATACCTGACAACCCGAAGTGCTGCAGCCATATGATGTAAACGTGGCTCATGCATAAATCTGCTTAAAACATGAACTGAATAGGTAATGTCAGGTCTGGTGATGGTGAGATATATGAGGTGGCCAACCAAACGCCTATATGCTGTCGGATCCTTAAGCAATTCTCCCTTATTTAACAATTTTGTTTCTTCCATTGGAAACTCAACAGGTTTGGCACCCAAAAAACCAATATCCTTGATAATTTCTAACGCATTCTTCCTTTGGGATAAATATATACCTTTTCCTGAACGAGCAATTTCAATCCCAAGGAAATACTTAAGATCACCCAAGTCTTTAATTCTAAAGCGGGTATGTAGAAACTGTTTAAGAGCCTTAATAGAGTCCAGATTATTCCCAGTGATGAGAATATCATCAACATAAATCAACAATACTGTAAGAGAATTACCAACCTTCTGAATAAAGAGAGAATAGTCGGCCTTTGATTGAGTGAATCTAGCAGAAAGTATAGCCTCAATAAATTTAGCAAACCATTGCCGTGATGCCTGTTTCAAACCATACAAGGACTTGTTGAGGCGACAAACATAATTCTCCCCCTGTCACCGAAGACCAGGAGGAGGTGACATGTACAGCTCTTCATGGAGGTCCCCATTAAGAAATGCATTATTAATGTCAAGTTGGTGTAGGGACCAAGCTTGACAGGCTGCAAGGGCAAGAACACAACGGACAGTAATCATCTTTGCAGTAGGGGAAAAAGTACCATGGTAATCGATACCTGCAGCTTGTGTAAAACCCTTAGCAACCAGACGAGCTTTATAACACTCAATAGAACCATCTGCCTTACGTTTAATCCGGTATACCCACTTACAAGCAATAGGGCGTTTGCTAGCAGGAAGAGGAATAAGAGTCCAAGTATTATTGGCAACAAGAGCGGCAAGCTCGGCATCCATGGCGGTTTGCCATTTAGGATCAGAGGCAGCTTAAGCATAAGAGGTAGGCTCCTCATCCCTGCTAATGGCAGCAACATAGGATAGGTGCAGCGGTGAATAACGCTGATAGGAGATGAAATTGCAGAGAGGATAGTGTGTACCTTTAAGAGGATTCGGCTGAGGAGATGACAAAGTGTGTGGAGGCAAAATCACTTGCGAGCAGACGTAGTCCTTAAGACAGACATTAGGAACATAGGTATGTTGTGAGCGTCGCGGAGCCAGGATGGGATCTTGGTCTGCCAAAGGAGGATGTTCAAGGGCAGGTTGTTCGATGGGAAGAGGAGAGGAAGGAGGGGAGGCTGATGTTGGTTCATAAGAGGATTGCAACGAGGTATCAACTTGGGTGATGCAGGTTCTAGAGATGAAGAGGTAGGAGCGGGAGGTGGTGGAGATGGTTGAGGTGAGATGGTGTTATCAAGGATAGGAACAGGAAGCGGCAAGGAAGGAGGAGAAGATAACGAAATCTCTTGAGAAGAGGACTGAAAATGGAAAGTATCCTCTGAAAAGATAACATCACGATTTGTAAAAATCTTTTTGGTTTCAAGATTATATAACTTATATGATTTCTGACCAATCAAATATCCAAGGAAAATGCATTTATGAGCACGTGGAGAAAACTTTGATGAAGGATTGACAGAAGTGGCAAAAGCTACACATCCAAAAACACGCATTCAAGAATAATCAGGAGGTTTATTGTAAAGTAGCTCAAAATGAGTTTTCTTGTGGAGTAAAAGAATGGGCAGCCTATTAATTGTGTAGGCAGCGGTGAGAAGACATTCACCCTAAAATTAAAGAGGCAAATGAGATTGGAAACGAAGAGCTCAAGCAACTTCTAGGAGGTGTCGATGCTTGCGCTCAACAACACCATTTTGTTGAGGTGTGTAAACGCAAGAATGCTGAAAAATGACTCCTTGATCTTGAAAGAAGTTGCATAAAGAAAGAAATTCAGCGCCATTATCAGAACAAAATTGCTGAACATGGGTATTAAATTGAGTCTTAACATAGGCAAAAAAATGTTGAAGTAAATGATGCGTCTCACTTTTGTGACGCGTGAGAAAAACCCATGTAAAACGAGAAAAATCATCCACTATAGTAAAAAAATAATGAGCACCATTAAGAGAAGGCGTCTTATGACGTCCCCAAATATCACAATGAATAAGGGAAAAATATTGAGAAGTTTTTATTGAACTAGAAGAAAAAGGTTGGCGGGTCTGTTTAGCTAAAGGACAAACCGCACATTTATGACTAGAATCAAAAACAAAAGAAAGAGAATTCTTGGCTAGAAATTGTAAACAAGCAGGAAAGGGGTGTCCCAAGAGGCGATGCCAGAGATCAGAGGAGATGGTAATATGGTCGACAAAGGGATGTGTGGTAGGAATGGTGGAAGACAACGCCACAAGATATTATACAAATTTCCACGTCGCTTACCCACACCAATCATCATCCTCGTAGCTAAATCCTGCAAAATACACCGAGTAGGGAAAAAGTTTACTGAACAGTGCAAATCATCTATAGTGCGTCCAACAGACATCAAATTAACATCGAATGAGGGAACACAAAGCACATCCCGCAAAACTGCATTATTAATGGTAATTGACCCTTTCATAGTGATGTTTACCTTGGCTCCACTAGGCAAAGAAACATAAGGAAAAGATGCATTCTTGTGGCTAGTAAAAAGATGTGGTGAATTAATAATGTGGTGAGTTGCTCCACTATCGATTATCCATCGATTAGGATCCACCAAAGACAAACCTGAAGCAAACTCTGTAGCAGAAATGGCGTTAGCTTGAGGAGTTGGTGGCTTAGGATTCAATCCAGCAATAACCTGAGTGTATTGATCTTCAGTCAGGTTGGGAAGTGTGGCTTGCAGCTTCTTAAAAGAAGGTGTGCAATCAACATGACTAGCAGAGGCATCATTGCGTGGTGAAGGTCGATTTCCTTGTTGTTGTGTGTTTATAGAGCCGATGACCAGGTGGAAAGCCATGTTTCCTGTGACAAGTCTCCTCAATATGATAAAATTTGTTACAATAGGTGCATTGAACTAGAGTACCATTACGAGAACTGCTGCCTTGATTGCCCGGATTAAAAGATTGCTGCCTGGGATTGTTACGGATGGCCATTGTTGCGGCGTTGGATGGAGCAAGGGCAACAACATCAAGTTCTCGCTGCTTCTCTTCCTGAGTTACTGAAGCATAGGCCTGTCGCACGGAAGGTAATGGATTCATTAGCAAAATTTGACCGCGAGTACCTGCATACGATTCATTCAAGCCCATAAGGAATTGCATGAGTTTGGTGCGGTCATTCTGTGCCCCACAAGTGCAATTCTCCACTGTATTGTATGAGGCAAGTTCGTCCCAAAGTGCTTTCAACTTGGTATAATAAGCAGCGATTGACAACTGGCCTTGTTCAATCTTGTAGATGTCTCTTTGAACCTGGAAGATACGTGGGGCATTTCTCAAGGCAAAGCGTTCCCTGAGATCTTCCCAAATAGCATGAGGTGTTGTGCAGGAGAGGACCGAATCAGTAAGGTTTGGTTCAAGAGAATTGAGAATCCCGGACAAGACCATGTCGTTGCATCACTGCCATTAGGCCTGAGCACTGTCCTAGCCTGGCATGGATTTTACAGGGACCAGGACCGGGACTGAAATTCTCTGGTCAAGCTCAAAATATGTTTTTCATTTTCAAGGACCGGCAAGGCCCGGACCGTTAATAAACGGGTTGGTCCTTCAGGCTTTCCGGGCTTTTCGGTAGCTAGAGAGAGAAGGCAAAGATGAGAAGCTCCGGCAGCAAATAGAAGAATAGGCCGATGAAGGTGGTTCACATATCAAACCCGTTGAATGTTCCAACGAGCGCCTCCAAATTTAGGACTTTGGTTCAGCAACTCACTGGCCAAGATGCCGACGACCTGCTAGATCTGAACGACTTCAGCACACCAAGTCACCAACTGTCAGCTGCTTTCGAAATCATCTACCAAAAACTATACAAAAAATTCAATCTTCCACTAATCCAACCCAGAAGCCATTGAATCTATGAGAAGTGGTTTCAATTAATCATATAATTAAGGCAGCCATGAGTTGCAGAAGAGGGAAAGGAAGAGGCTAAAGAAAGAGAAGAAGAAGAAAAAGAGAGAGAAGAAGAAGATGACGAAGAGAAGTTATTTCAATTAGCCATACAATTATGGGGAAGAAGAAGCAGTATCAATTAGCCATAATTATATGGCGGCCATGAGTTGCAGAAGAGAGAAAAGAAGAAGAAAGAGAGAGAAGACGAAGAAAGAGGCAGGAGGAGAGAAGAAAGAGAAATAAAAAAAAGGGAGAAAGTAAGGAAGAGGTGTTTTCTTTAGGTCTAGGGTAATACTACCGGAAAAATATATAAAAAAAATAATAGGAAAAATACTGAATTGGGCCTTTTGGGCTTTCAAGCTTATAGATATCAGGGCCCGGGACCGGCCCGTTGAAACTAAAATGGTCCGGGCTTTATTTTTTTGCGTATTTTTTTTTCTCAAAGCCCAGCTCGGACCTGAAGGTCCGGATCGATCCAGTCCGAGTTTTCGGGCTTTCAGGCTAAAATGCCCAAGCCTAGCTGCCATAGAGCATGCTCCTCTGGTTTCTTGATTGCAGAGGGTTCTTTGATTGCACTGGTGATGAATATGGTCTTATTCTTCGCACTCAAGGAGATCCTCATGGCGCGACACCATGAATTGTAATTGTCTCCTGTCAATTTCGTGGAGACAAGGATAAGACCGGGATGGTTTGAATGATGGAGGAATTGCGGATTTGCATATTCATCAGAGGGGATGCCGCTGGTGCCGCTGCCACCATTGGGAGTTTCAGAAAAGATATCATCTCCAGCCATGAAAGGTTAGGGAAAACGAAGAAGGATGAAGGCTGCAAAAGAATTTGCAGAAGAAAGAAGAGTCAGGACGTTGCCTGCTCTGATACCATAAAGAATTATAATTGTGATTGAATTGATATTCCTTCTATTGATAATCATTAATATATACAGATATACAACCTTGATCAATAAGGAAACCCTATAATCTAGGGATACAAATAATGTCATAATCCTCGTGTACATGATTTCCTAAACATACAAAACATACAAGAAATATATTCTTAATTACATAATATTCTCAACCTATCGAATATTATTGGCAATGCAAAATCCATTTAAAATTTTTCAATCACCAACAACACCCTTCATGGTCCATATCCAAACCAAACCGATCAAATTAAACACATCCTGGAGACCCTTTTGCTGGAGAAATTTTTCTATGCTACAGTGAGAAATTTTTCTATGCTACAGTCAATCCATGTCACAATGCTGACATGGTTTGACATCCCAATGATAATTTGACACCTAGATTCGTATTTAATTTAATTAATATACAACTGATTTGTTATAGGGGAAAAAGACCTTTTTGGGTCAAAAGGTCCTTCACCTTGGCTTCCTACCTTCGTGTTCATCTTAGCTTCCTACCTCTGATTTATGTTCATCTTGGCTTCCTACCTCTTTACAAGACCAGCATCTCAATATCATCTTCTTCTACGATTTATATTACTGAGATTATGCATGCTGCTGTGAACATGCAAAGCATTCCCAACTCTAAAACCATTTATTGATATATTTATGCAGTTCTTTGAACGGGTAATCTGGGTAGTTTCAAGTCTGGGCTTTTAAATTGCTTAACAATTCATACTCTATTACTGAGATTTCTGTGTTATCAGATAAAAAAAAAAACTGGGTAAAGAGGAAGAGGTAAGATTGAATCCTATTGATTAATTTGATTTAACTTATTGATTATTTTGTTTATCTCATCCGATGAACACAAATTTCCGCCGCTGATCTTTCACTCTCCCCTTCCTCTTCACCTCCTCTCGCCGCCTTTGGACCTACGCCTTCACCTTCATCTACATTGCCGGCTTCATCGTCTTCTTCCTCAAAATCTTCCAGAACCAATTGGTGTTCTATGTCAGCCCCATTGATGGTCTGTAGAAATACATCCCTAGCAATAGCAAGTTCCGCCTTGAGAGAGCAGACTCCAATATGATTGATCTCGACGGAGATGTAGTCGTGCCATCGTCCACTTCAGACGAGGTTTCTTTTGGAGAAGATTGGGCAAGAAGATGAAGGGAACCTAAAAAGGTCTTTCCCCATAATAATGAAAAAATGGATTTTTTAATTAAACTAAATACAAGGCTATGTGTCGAATTATGATTGGAAAGTCAAACCATGTCAGTTGGTGACATGGTTTGACTGTAGCATAGAAAAATTTCTGCTTTTGCTGTGTTCCGTAGCCTCTTCTTTAACTGAGAAACACGTCTTTCCCAAAAATAAACAAAATTGACAAACACGTTACCTAAAAGAGCGAAGTAACCACTACCACGAATCATCATTTCCACGCCACGTGGTAAAATCAAAACGTCGACTACCAGTACAAAACCACCTGTCCCGCGCCGCACCAGATTCGTCCCCCCACTCGCTTTCGAAGAATATTTTAGAGCCTTCTTCTTCTTCTTCTTCAACAACTCCTTTCACTTTGTCTTCCAAACAGAGCTTTACCCTTCGGTTCGGTTCTTAATTGTGGGTTTTGGTCTGATGGCAACGACGTCGTCTTTAAATGAGGCGGAGTTCGAGTACTTGTTTAAGCTGCTTATGATCGGCGACTCCGGCGTCGGCAAGAGCACCCTCCTCTTGAGTTTCACTTCCAATACCTTTGAAGATCTCTCTCCTACTATAGGTGAAAGTTCCCATTCGCTTAACCTCTTGGTTTTTTATTTCAAAGATTACTTTTTTTTTCTTTTTTTGCTGAAAGGTTTTGATATTTTGTAGGTGTGGATTTTAAGGTGAAGCATGTTACTCTTGGGGGTAAAAAGTTGAAGCTGGCAATATGGGATACAGGTAATTAGTTGATACAGTAAATCTTTCAATTTAGTTTTTAGTGTAAATGAAATTATTGATCCTTGTGTCGTGTTGGGCACACATTGTCCTACTCTATAGTGAATGGTTTACATTGTCCATGTTCAATAGTGAATGGTTTACTTTACTTATTTGGTTGTATTGCTAGTCCAATATTAGGAGAGATGTTTTGTTATAGGGATCTTACTTATGTGTTATGATAAGATGGGATTTTGGGCTGGTTCGTGTAGGACTTTTAGTTGGTTATTCATTGGGATAAAATTGTTTATGATGCAGCTGGACAGGAAAGGTTTAGAACTCTTACTAGTTCCTACTACAGAGGAGCGCAAGGCATAATCATGGGTATGTTTTTTCTGTTTAGTTCTCTCTATTGACTACTTTTGATATGGTATTTCATATTTGTATGTTAGATGCTCTTTTTAACTGTCGATGGAATTCTTTAGTTGATTTTACTTGTTTATCTGATGCAGTGTATGATGTAACGCGACGGGACACATTTACAAATTTATCTGATATATGGGCTAAAGAAATTGACCTGTATTCCACAAGCCCAGATTGCATCAAAATGCTTGTTGGAAACAAGGTTGATAAGGTATGTCCTCCACTGTGTTCTGTTATTAATTATCTCACTTTTGTTTTATCATGGTAGTGGATGGTTGGTTTTGATCCAGTATTCCTGTCTATAGATAAGAATCTACATACAAAGTCACCTTAAAGCGGATTTTGTTGCCTCTTAAGCCTATTAGACATTAGAAGTATTGATGTAGAATAGAGAAACATAATCTGAGAAGCAGATGCAAGAATGGATTCTGCTATTTGATTAACTGTTTCCTTTTACTTTTGTTGATTTTGAGGACCCTTCCGCTGAGGGTATCCCTCTTGTTGATTATTATTATTATTATAATTAATAGCTAGTGTTGGAAACTTTGTGTTAGTCTGTTTGTTTGATCAGTCAGATCTTTCAAGGAGATGTTTTTCAGTACCTAAATCATGAATGGTGCAGATCATTATACATGGATAGTTTCACATGCACTCCCTTAAGTTGCAAAGTTTGAGGGATCCCTTAGTTTAAATGTAATACATGTATATGTATGTCTTCTTTGAATTGTTGACGAGTAGAATTCCCCTAACCACATTTAAGTTCTATCTATTTAGGCAGTCTGAAACAATTGAAACCTTCGATTATTACAATTATAGTAATTTTGGAGCTGTAATACTAACTTTGAATTAAATACAATTAAATACTAGATTTTTGTATTCCATCTGTCATCAAGCGCCATTGACATAATTTTATATTACAGGAAAGTGAAAGGGTTGTCAGCAAAAAAGAGGGGATAGACTTTGCAAGAGAATATGGATGCCTTTTTCTTGAGTGTAGTGCAAAAACACGAATAAATGTAGAGCAATGCTTCGAGGAACTTGTCCTAAAGGTATGGCAGCCGTTATTATGTTCTGTTACTTAGCCTTATAAATAGTAGTTTGGACTTTGAGCGTAAATTTGCATTGTGATGGTGTGATTGTGTTTGACTGGCAGATCTTGGAGACACCCAGTCTCCTGGCAGAGGGCTCAGCAGGTGTGAAAAGGAATAATATCTTCAAACAAAAACCTCAGTCTGAAGTGTCAACAGGTGGCTGCTGCTCATATTGAACTCCGAGATTCCAATATTTAGTTACATTTTTTTGTCTAGCATTTTCTTATTTTCCGCTAATTTATATGTGATATTAACAGTCCAACTCCAATTCTTATGTTCTCTGTGATTTCCCTTATCAGTCTTTATCTTTATCCCGACCAGTGTTGATTAATATCTTCAGGTTTCAGAGTTCTATGTGAAGTTTGTACTATTCTTTTCCCCTCTTTTTTTGGCCAATCATGAGGTTTTATGTGAACTTATCTTTTGATACCAGACTAATTGTTGCACCCTTTGTTATGTTCTTCTTTAATTTTCTTCTTTCACCGATGTTTTCTCCCACCTCTTCCCCCTCCATGCCAACCAAGTCTGTGAACACTACCACCCGGCCACATCCAGCAACATCACTCTTCCTCACTGCAACTACTTTCTGGCGGAACCTCTCTGTTCAAGGCACATTGATGCCTAATTTTGATCGCTTCCAATCGGATTCTGTTGGGTTACTAAAATTCTGCAATAGTTCTGCAGCATTGCATCAGTGTATGTGATTCGATAATGTATTGTTGCATCAATCTTGCTAGAAATTGCAAGAACCATGGCCACAAGGGGATGTCAGTTCATTCCTAGCCTAAGCCACTTGCCACTATCGAGTGATAAAATCAAATTGCTCTTAAAAAAGGAATGGAAGTTCTTAAATTGCTCTTAAAAGAGGAATAGAGGGTAAGAGGTGAGATGGGGTTTGTTTAAACAGTAGCATAGTAGATGATAAATGATGCTGTAATTAAAAGTGAGGGCTTCTGGGAACCACTCCCTCTTATCAGGAAAAAAAATGACAGCTCTTGGTGTGAACCCCATATGACTAATGTTACTACCACACTTCAGAACTGTGTGACAAAATGGAACAACAAGCCTAAAGAAACTATCTTCAATTTTGAATGGTATCAAAGAACAATGATTCCAGCGATATAAAATCTGTTGTGATAAAGACCTACAGAACACTAATGTTGCTTTTGAAGAGTGCAGCGTGCGACTGTGGAAACAGCAAGCTAGAGGTTCTGGACCCAGTCCATTAGTTAGAGCAGGCAAAATTAGTCCATCTGCGCAGGGATTACCTATGAATGGACAAACGACCAAATGAGCTTTAGAAAACTAGCTTAAATGTTCATTCGCAACAGAGAACAATGACAACAATACTACCGTCGGGAACAAGGTTCAACAACAAGATCTTAAGCCATGGATTTCTTCTTCTCTTCCTCCAACTGCTGCAGCTCAGCCAGTCTCTGAGCCCACGCTCTGTCTCTTGCAACAGCAGCCATTTTATTCTCAATTCTCTTAATGTTTTTCTTTCTTTTGGCCTCCTGCACAAGAGCTTTCCTCTTCTTTTTCTCTGACTGTATAAAACAAAAAATAATCCACATTAGAGAAAGATCACACAGAAAGGACTTAAAAAATGCAAAGTTTTGTGCCCCATGCATATGGAGGCAGCTGAAATTCCATTGCAGCCTAAGGATTGTCCCAGGACAAGAAGCTGAAAATTATTACCAGAGAGAAAAGTACAACAGTTGACAAGAGTCCTTTTTTAAAGAACAAGAGCAAATAAAAGCTTAGCCCAGTTAACGACAAATGACAAGACAAAAAAAAACAAAAAGGGAAACATATCCCCTTGTCCTGGGTACAAGATCCTCTAATCAGTTAAAAACTCTCCAAACAGTGCAAACAACACCAAAGAAATTGTATGATAGAACTGTACATCCATAATGAAAGCAAGATATTTTGACAACTTGACTTTTTCTTTTGCAAGATAAATCGTTTTTCACAGGAACATTTGCAAGGTAAACTGACATGTAGTGTCAATGGTGCGCTACTGAGTCCTAAAGCATTAATATGCAAGTCCACTTTACTGAACCAAACCTTCCTCACCCGCCTAGTCTATCTAAAATCCAATCAAGCGTATGGATGATTAATACACGATCGATTATACATGCAGAGATTAAGCATGAGCAAGTGCAATTGTTCTCGAGAAAATGAAGTCCTTTGTTATAGATCAGAAAAAGTAACATGAAGGTTCTTAGAACAAACTCCTAGTTATTTTCATGGACAGCATGCTTCTATTTCTATTTTGTATATAACTTTTACTTTTGAAACCATTATAGACCAAAAACAACTAAACCTAATAGAGTGGTGAAACGTTAATAAAATACATACTAAAATAAATGCACGACGCTGTCTCATGCGCTTCTTCTCATTCCTCCTCTTCACACTTCCTTCATTGGGTCTGCTAGGCACTATTGGTTCACCAGGAACATACTGAACCCCAGCATATGGTCCTGCATGGAGATAGTGATACAATCGTATTAGATTTAAGTCAAATTTCCAACTAAATCATCTCCCAAAATTCCTAATCTTGTATATCAAAATCAACCGACTAAGCATTAGCAACATTAAAGGCCAAATATGTTTTTTTTGCTTTTTTGTTTTATTTTTGTTTTTGTTTTATCAATCATAAGATTTAAAACAGCGAAACATGTCCAACAAGTTACTTTACTCATACTAGTGACCTCAAATCAGATGGGCCAACTAGGACGAAGAGCCTACCAGGAGGTCTTATGCTGGACCTTTTTCGACGAGGCTTATCCATGGGTCGCCGTTTTGGGAAACGAGTGTCCGTCAAGCTGTGAAAATGGTTCAAAATTGGAAGAAACCATGGAGCCTGGCCACTGGAAACAAAGCGGAGCTCAGGTTTCAGGTGCACAGAGTTGGCAGCAAATGACGTTACGGAGCAAGTTGGGGTGCGAGATATTAGGGTTCGTGATAGGGGTCGGCACAAGGACCTTAATGCTCCAAATCCCATCTTAACCGCAGAAAAGTTGAATTAGATTTCAAGTCTGGATCAAGCTTTGATGAGTATGGTTTTAAGAACCCAATCTGAAACCAAAATAACCATTTTATAAGTTAAAGGTTGAAGCAAAAAACAGGAGAAAACAACCAAAATAAATCACATAATCAAACCAAAATATACTTCACCAAATGGCAGATAAATGTAGAGAAGATTTGTAAATGCACAACTCCATTGTGACCAACACATTGATGGAAACAGATGAAATTACTCCTGATAACAAACCCTGGTTCTTTTACCAAATACCATATCGCGACCCATACAGGATCACAAAAATATTCATGAATGAAGAAAGGGAACTTTCATTCATTTAAGTGTAGTTGTCAGGATGGAAAAGAAAAATATTCCAACTTTAACAATCCAATTACATTTCAAATTAATATATTTTCAACATCTAAGACAAAGTGAAACCAAACTACACTAAGCATCTGATAAGCTCCCTCATGCTAGCTTATCCATCAAACAATGTTGGGTATATAGTATCCTTTTAATGTCAACTATCATTTCCATGGTACATAGGCTAATTCAGTTATGCATTTAGACTTTAATTGCGCATGAGTGGATGAATCTCAACAAAACCAAACAGACAGATGCATGATATCATGCTATGATATAAAAACTAAAGCTGTACATATCTCTGGACTATCATTTCACACCAGTGGTCTTGCTTAACTAGCGCTAAAGCTCAGCTCACGCATACCACATTTTCTGAATTTCAACCAATGGCCACCCTATTGTTACAATGTGTACGGTCGTTTGGTCTATTATTTCATGAATCTTATCAATATACCAACAGCCTACTTGGCACATGGGCAATGGATAAGACTGTTTCATTGATCCTATTTACCTGGCCCTTAGAAAATAAATTAGACTTTAAGATAGATTATTTCCCATATCTGCTTTGGAGACCCAGGGCCGAAACAAGGTTCTCCTGGCAAACCCTACAATCTTTAGAAGGCAGGAAATCCCTAGCAAATAGTTAGCTAGGTACTCAAGGGGGTTTGAACCACAAACCACATGCGAGAAAATCACAGGCCAGACATGTTCCACTAAACCATAATCCCTAAGCCTTACAACATGGAACTTAGAAACAAAAGAAATATGTATCTAATACATATCCATGTCAACATTTCCGTATGGATTCATTTTCGCCGTCTCTCAAGAACCAAGGTTGAGATAGATTTGCAGGGTCTAGGAATTACTCAGACTGAGTCAAGAAAATGTTTTTCCTTTCTCTGTCGAAAACATGAACCAAAAACATGTTTATACCTATGTAGATTGAACGTGAAACAAAACTCCTTGTCCAGCATTCAATAATAAGACGTCATAGAACTTATATAAGCAACTGATAACTACAAATGAATCAACATCCCTAAATCAATTACTAAAAAAATCAAAGTCCCTGGATGATTGTAGTCATATAAATCAAAGTTATTAGTCAAAAACCACACCAAGCTATGCAATTGCTCGATACCCACGATCAATAAGCTTGT
>LYNE01007392.1:8541-21387 GCA_001662545.1 Rosa x damascena | reverse complement strand
GAGCCTGATGTCTCACACTTACGCATATTTGGGTGTACAGTTTATGTGCCAATTGCGTCGCCACAGCGTACCAAAATAGGTCCTCAAAGACGATTAGGCATTTATGTTGGATATGACTCTCCAACCATTATCTGCTATTTAGAACCCTTGACAGGCGATTTATTTACCGCTAGATTTGCGGATTGTCACTTTGATGAACAATCTTCCCGTCGTTAGGGGGAGATAAGAACAATAATGTTCAACAGGAACGATAGGAATTGTCGTGGTCTGTCCCCACTTTGTCTCATCTTGATCCCCGAACAGCACAGTCCTAAATTGAAGTGCGGAGAATTCTCGATCTTCAGAACGTAGCAGACTCTATGCCTGATGCGTTTTCTGATATCGCTAAAGTGACAAGATCATATATACCTACTGCAAACGTGCCTACAAGGATTGATGTCCCTAAAAATCATGGACATGGCGCCACCCCTAGGGGTATTGGGCATGGCGTGCGCCTCCACCACTAATAGTGATGGCAATGTGGCTCAGGCCGGGCTCCCAGCAAGGAAACATGGGAGGCCCAAAGGTTCGATGGATTCTCGCCCGAGAAAGAAAGCGAGTTTGGCACAGAAAGATCCATTAATCATCGACATAAATAACCCGTCTCATGAAGATATTCCAGATTATGGTTATGTTTAAGAGACATCATTGGGGGACGCTCCAATGTTAGAACCAATTCCAGGGAATAGGGAGATCTCCATAAATTACACTAGTGTACATGAGACGTTGAATCGAGATTCTATTATCCTTGATGATGTGTTTGCATATTCTATTGCTTAAGGAATTATAGAACACGATGATATCGAACCTCGCTCCATTGAGGAATGTCAACGAAGAGCAGACTGACCTAAATGGAAAGATGCAATCTAGGTTGAATTGGATTCACTAACAAAAAGACAGGTATTTGGGCCTATAACGCTGACACCCCCAAGTATAAAGCTTGTTGGCTATAAATGGGTCTTTGTTAGAAAGCGTAATGAGAAAAATGAGGTTGTTTGATACAAAGCCCTCCTTGTGGCGCAAGGTTTCTCACAACGCCCTGGAATCGACTATGAGGAGACATATTCTCCCGTAATGGACGTTATAACGTTCCGCTACCTTGTCAGTTTGGTAGTTTCCAAAAAACTTGACATGCAGCTTATGGATGTGGTTACAGCATATTTCTATGGGGATCTAGATTCAGAGATATATATGATGTGGTTACAACATATCTCTATGGGGATCTAGATTCAGAGATATATATGAAGGTTCCAGACGGACTTCAATTACCCAAGTCAAGTGGCTCTAAACCACGGAGCGCGTTTTCAATAAGATTGAGACGCTCACTATATGGATTGAAACAATCCGGACGGATGTGGTATAACCGTCTAAGTGACTACTTGATTGGGAAGGGACATGTCAACAATGAAATATGCCCATGTGTGTTTATAAAGAGGACAAGTTCCGGATTTGCAATTGTAACAGTTTATGTTGATGACATGAACCTAATTAGAACTCTAGATGAGTTAAAGGAAACTCCTAAGTACTTGAAATCCGAATTTGAGATGAAAGATCTTGGGAAAACACGGTTTTGCCTCGGACTAGAACTCGAGCACCGTAGTGATGGGATTATGATCCATTAGTCAGCATATACTCAAAATTTTTTAAGGCGCTTTAATGAAGATAAAACAAAGCCTGTGAGTACTCCCATGATCAGTCATAGTCTTGAGCCTGAAAAAGATCCGTTTCGTCCAAGGGATGAGGACGAAGACTTATTAGAGGCTGAAGTGCCCTATCTAAGTGCAATAGGCGCATTATTGTACTTAGCTCAATGCACAAGACCGGACATCTCATTCGCAGTGAACTTGTTAGCTCGACACAGTTCTGCGCCAACACGTCACCATTGGATTGGCATAAAGATAATCTTTCCATACTTGAGAGGTACGATTGATATGGACTTGTTCTATCCCTACAGAGAGAAAAGAATAACGGAAGTGTGGGATAGGACTCCACAAGGCTAAACGCCACCTTCCGTGCTCCTCCTCCCTTCCATCAAAATGACAACGATGTCTTGATGGGTTTTGCTGATGCAAGGTATCTCTCTAACCCTCACAAAGGTCGCTCCCAAACGGGTTATGTATTTACCATGGGAAGCAATGCGATATCTTGGAGGTCTACAAAGCAGACCCTTGTTGCTACTTCCTCAAATCATGCAGAGATTATCGCTCTACATGAAGCCGTGCGAGAATGCATATGGCTAAGGTCTGAGACATATTCGAGGAACTTGTGATTTAAAGTCTACCACAGATGAACCTACATGCATTTATGAAGATAATGCAGCTTGTATTGAGCAAATGAAGTTAGGTTTCATCAAGGGCGACAACACCAAGCATATATTGCCTAAGTTCTTTTACAATCAGCAACAACAAACACTTCTAAATATTGAAGTGAATCAAATCCATTCAGAGGATAATGTAGCGGACTTGTTTACCAAGTCGTTACATGTGAAGAGCATCAGATCAAGAAACATGTGAAGAGCATCAGATTAAGAAAGTTATCCGAACTCCCATAATTGTAGAAATCAGGGGGAGACCTTGACATCAGGGGGAGGTATGATGTCTACATGTTCGATCTCGAAGAGTCAAGGACATGTTGTGCTCTTTTTGCCCTTCGACCAGGGTTATTTTTGTCCCACAGGGTTTTTGTTACCTGACAAGGTTTTTAGTTAGGCAACTATCAAAACGTCATTACCGAGTTTGAGTGGCACAAGAGGGAGTGTAGAAGGATGTTAACTACTCCACATTCACGAGCGTTGTGCTCTTTTTCTCCTTCGACCAAGGCTGTTTTTTCCCACATGGTTTTTATTACTTGGCAAGGTTTTTGATGAGGCAACTTAGAAGCGCATAGCAGAGGCAACACTATTGACATGGAATATCCAAGGGGGAGTGTTGTAAATGATAATGACTATTCATGCAATAGGTATTGCTTAATGTATGCGATTGACATACTTGTAATGTGCGATTGATTAGTATAGCTATTATGTATTGCCTTTTGTATACATGATGTAACCCTATATAAACCTCATGGTGAGATGAATACAATACAATTATCCAATTCTCTACAACAATTTTATATTTGTATAAAAAAAATATTGTCAACTTCATAATCTTGCATGTATGCAACTCTATAAGAGCAAGTTCACCCGTTGGGTCATTGGGTCACCTACTATTCATTACTTTTTAGTGCATATTTTCATTCTCTGGGTCACGAAATATACTGTGCCCGTGACCCAGGGCACGAAATACACTGTGTAGGTCACCATGGTGACCCAGAACACTGTACAGGGTGACCCAGGGCACGAAATACACTGTGCTCGTGACCCAGAAGGTGAAATTAACACTAAAAAGTAGTGAATAGTGGGTGACCTGGTGACCCAACGGGTGAACTTGCTCTAAAGTTCTCCTTTATGTCGTCTTTATTTATTTATTTATTATTATTATTATTATTATTATTATTATTATTATTTTTAGCAGGAAAATGAGAGATAGAAGAGGAGAGTCCTCTCTATCACTCCATGAAATCAAAAGTCAATGAGACACAAATAAGGGTGACCAAAACCAATGCCTCCTAATCAAAAAAACAAGCATAATGAAATATATTTTAATGGGAATGAAATTGAGGAAGACCTAACCAATTATTAATATAGTCCAGAAAGATAAAAGGAAGTAGACCTCACCACACCATTCTAGAAGAAGGACAATCCATAGTTTATCAAACTGCAATTTTATATCCTTCTCTGTTGATATGAGAGGACTGACATGTCATCATAGAGATCATGAACAAACAATTATTCCAATGGACTTAAAGGTTCCAAAAAATTGGAGAAGGATAAGAAAATAATCTAGCACCAAGGAGGACTCAGCATCTAAGCAAATATGTTTTTAATCACAAGATAAATTAAGCTAGCTCCAATTGCTTTGATAACCGCCATAAGCTTCATTTTCATGGAATTAGGAATATCAATATTAGAAGTAAAATCTCTGAAAATTTCTCAATAACCACCCCCTGTATTATGCTTCCATGCTCAATCAGTATTGATCTTGACAACCTAACTATAGGAGGACACCAATAAACCTTCACTACTCCTGGAGCAAAGTTCTCATTTTTTGCAATAAGTGTTTTTAATCTTTGCACAGTCACACTGAAATAATTGAAATTTGTTTGTTTTACCTCTGTTTACGACTCAAATCAAAAATAAGAAAATCTTTGTTTATGACATACTATTTTTCATGGCTTCATTTCCTACGATCAGACCTCGATTGTGTGCTCAAATACCCATCAAACAAAGGAAACCACGAGCCCGACCCCTCTGTTGTAGTACCACCACCCTGCACTTGCAATCCCTTTCAGATTCGACCGCCCTCAATCACCACTCTGACCAGAACACACCCCGCGACACAAAACAGATCAACCAAACCCATCCACCAGTCAAACCACTCACTGTGGGGTTGGTCAACCATTTTAGCCCTACAATTAAAACAAATATAAATGTGGAAATGACTGCAGCAGTAAGTGCGGAAATCATTGTAGCCATAAGTGGCGATAATTACATAAATAAACGGTATTAGTCATGACTTGCCTTCCAAGTCACCGGCGACTTGCCATGCAAGTTTACTTGTAGCCCAAGCAGTAATGCATCTATAAATATGGAGCAAGACAACCAAATATAACATCCAATTTTGATTCAGTGTACTACACTTAACTAGAATATACTGACTAGGCATCATAGAGTTTTCTGCAGGTCTGCCCCCTCTCCTCCTCAAATTCACGGTTAGAGGAAGCTCCTCAACTAGTCGTTGTCAAGTCAACGATGAATAGAAACTTCTCGATTCATCATCGTCAGGTTAGCAATGAATAGAAGTTTCTCAGTTCATCATCATCAGGTTAGCGAAGAATAGAAGTTTCTCGATTGTTCCCGGTCCAACTCCCGCTCCATCATGTATTTATTGATAAGTCAAAATCTGATACAGAGATTTTCATCACCAACACTAACCGCTAGCCGCTGTTATTCCTCCTGCCATCAAACGTCCAAGAGAAACCCGTCTGACTACAAAGCCAGAGGGACGTTACTGTCGGACGAACACATGTGGGAGTCGAAGAGGTCCTAGGCATGCATGTGTGGCGGGTTCAAGAGTCTTGATAGTTTTATACAATTGGAGATGATTGCATGCCATCATTTTATGAGGGATAGAATGTTGCCAATGAAAAATTCTTTAGCATAACTTTCATGTGATCATTTGATTTTTGAATTTTTTGAAGGATAAAATTTTTCCAATGAATGTATGAAATTGGCGTATGAAATATTCATCATCTTAAATTGCATGCCATCATTTTATATTCGGGGCCATCGATAAAATTTGGTAGAAACTAATAAAGTGTAAAATTGATCAAAATATATTACTGTATGCTAGGCGAAATTTGAGTTAATAGATTAGAATACTGTGTTTCATACTCAAATCGCAAACAAACAAGTAATATCAATAGAGACTTGCTCCGAGTCAAGTAGGTTGCTAGTAGTGAATCCAAAGATTGCTCCCTAAAAAGTCGGCTCTGCTTTGCTAGGGTTTCTTCACCCTAGCCGTACCATTGATTGAGTTGCGACGTGATGGCGGAGAAGAACACGATGGCTCCTCCTGCACTTTCTGAGGAGGCCATTGTGAGTCTTATTGGAGGAGAGGATGCAATCTATGATTCATTTTTCTACCTTTGTGGTTGGCTTTTATCCAAGAAGACAGTGGTGATCCCGTCGTTCTTGACTGCAATCTCCAATGTTTGTTGTTAAAGGAGAGAGTTCTGATCTAGCAGGAGGAGGAGGATATCTTCTTCTTCCAATTCAAGGATAAGGAGGTGAAGAATCGGATTCTCTCCGGCGGTCCATGTTTCTACAATAACTCTATGTTGCTGCTGGTAGATCATGACGGCGTTTCAGCTCTAGAGGCGGCTCCACTGCATCTTTTGAAGGTTTGAGTGGCGGTGAAAGGGTTGCGCATTGCTATGCTCAATGAGAAGGCCTTAACCTTAATTGGACGAGCGTTGGGTTCTTTCGTTCAGGTTGATCATGGGCTGGTGCAGCGGAAGGATCCATTCAGAGGATCTGTGTGATACAGGACATTCAATGGAGGATTTGGGCCCGATGGACTTTTGAATTCTCTATGACAGTCTCGGTGTTGGTGGAACTCCAGTATGAAAAATGTCATGGGCTGTGTTCGGCTTCTTACTTCTTCAGTCATGGAGGGGGTTTATGTGATGGTAGATTGGAGGCGGAGGCGCAAGCTGCACTGGCTTTAGCAGTGTCAGGCTGCGCTGTGGAAACAAACCGAGGTGGGTTGGCAGTGTCAAAAGCGCGCGGTTTCTGGGGTGGTTGTTGGGCCGGAGATGCCTGCGTCGGCTGGACTAGGAGCTCCGAATGTTTCTAGGGTGTCAGAAGTGGCTGGAATGCTAGTGTTGGGATCGGGTTCGACGGGTATGAGGAGTGCAGAACTCGTTCCGGAAATTTTAGAGGGAAACCCTAATTTTGAATTAGGGTTGACCGCGATGGGTCAACATGGTCTTGGGCCGGGCTTCTCTGCTGATGGGGCCAATTTAGAGGGCCTTGCTGCTGTGTCAAATTCAGAAAAGCATCCTACCTTGGGTGTGAAAAAGAAGAGCTTCAAGCGTTTCATACCTCCGGAATTTCAGCTTGGTGAGTTGGTAAAGGTTCCAATTTTGCTGGGGACAGCTCCAAAGAAAAAAGGTCGTCATGTTGGACGAAGGAATAAGCGTACTTTGAGCAATGAGAAAGATGAAGGTAACAATGTGAGTGCAAATATCCAACTCACAAGGGAAGGAGCTGGCTATTGTTTAATTACTTTGATTGGGGTCTTAAGCCTGTTTGAGTGTGATTATGTTTTTATAAGTCTTCTATGACGTTTCTTGTTTCTTGCTTGTACCACAATTGCGTGCCTGGCAAGTGAGGGCTAGTTGAATGATTTCTTTCCGTGGGAGGCGAAGGTTTCTTGTGCTTGGACAGACTTGCTTAAATATGAGCTTCCCAGTGATTTTAATTAATTTGCTTTAGCTTGGATAGGTTTTACCGGATTTTCTTGTCGGAATGCTTATGTAAGTTATGGCCAATTGACTGTTGATTTTTGAATAACAATAAACTTCTGTTCAAAAAAAAAAAATTGCAAACAAATTAAACAATTTATTCATTTATTCATATGGTCAATATGTGACACATATTTCTAATATGTGACACATATTTCTAATTTATTGGAAATTAATAACACAAGGTAGACATCACTATTCTTTAGGGATAATATAACAAGTTTCCTCGTTAGCCTATTTTTGGTATATAGTGTTCTGCAACATTGCCAAGGTTATCTTCCCAAATCCATACACGGTTGCAGCAATAGTTAAAAATTATCCCCATGCCTGGTTTTATGATCTTTGCGGTAACAAAGGGATTGTCCTTCTCGATTATTGTTTTGGCAAGCTGCACGGGCTTTCCAACTAGTTCAGGCCATATTTGTTTGTATTTTGCTCCTGAAAAACCAACAATTCTTTTAGTATATGAATATGTATATGTATATATGTGCACAAATACACATGCACACGTGTGTGTGTGTGTGAGAGAGAGAGAGAGAGAGAGAGAGAGGGAGGGAGATCGAGAAACCTTGACTGGGGCATGGCACTGCTCCGCTGTTACAAGGAGGGTAAGGATCAGACATTTTTAAAGCTGCTTATGGTGAAATGGAACAAGCAAATATATATATAGGTCTTTGATGTGCCAAAATGGTAGGAAAATTAATGAAAATATCATTTTTAATGGTGATAACCAAAATTTATTTAATTACCACATTAGTGTGGATTTGTTTTTGAAATAGGCAATATAATATTTATATATTGTCAATATCATGAAACCATCAATACATACATTTATCTAAGGCTCCGTTTAGTTAGTAAGATTATCAAAATAGGAAAAAAATTTATTTTCTTTTGCAAACCGATATGAAATAGAATATTTTTTGGTATTTCCATGTGGGTGTTTGAAACATTATTGAAATTAAATTATGTGTTCAAGTAAATCCAGAATATGTGTGTGGCCCAAACTCTAGGTTACTTGCTCTAGGTGTAATAGGGTTTGTATTAGAGATAATTTTGAAGAATCTTAGTAGATATCCAATCAATGTACAATTATGTTTCCATGTACAACTCTATCTCTATACTTGTAATCCTCAATATAAAGAGGCTCCTATTATCAATGAAATGATGACTCAATTCTCTCCCAATTTCAGTTTTCCTAAAACACGTTATCAGCTTGAAGCCCTAATCCTAAAATCCTAGAACACCTTGCCACAGCGTGCCACACCACTGCCACAGTGGGCCACAACGCCGTCACACCTTGCCATAACACGCCATAGCGAACCACATCGCGCCACACCACTGCCACAACGCGACACACCTTGCCACAGGCACCACACTATTGCCACATGGCTGCCACAACGAGCCACACCACTAGCGACACTAGAAACCCTAATTAGAGGTATGTTATAAAGTTTCCGTTTTTAGAGTTTTTGTTTTTGTTTTTCTCCTCGGGGACTTGCAACCTCCCTTTCTTCTACATAGGGGAAACCAAAAGCCGAACTGTGAAGGTTCATGCTCACTCCAAGTTTGGAGTTTATAGAGTCCTCTAAACTTAGAGTTTGTTGAGAAGTTATGATCGACCACAAACACATAATTTTTTTGATATAATCCAATACCTCTTGGAATCAGATTTCTTCGGAGCAACTATGCTCGGAAATTTCTTTCTTTTTCATGGTAGCTTTTCTGCTGTGAAACTAACCATTTCTTCTTGTTCTCTTTTACGATGAGTAACCTGACCAAACTGGACTTCTCTCCATTAGGAACAACTGGCTCTAGATATCACAAGTGGGTTCGTGATGTCCGCCATCATCTCAAGCCCAATGGAATCCTGGATATTATTCTTGAGCCTAGCCAGGACGTGCTAACTATTGAGCAAGCTCAAATTTTGGAAGGAAATAGAGCAGCCTTAGAGGCAAATAAGGCAAAAGCCATCATCCTAATGACTTGTCATATGGATGATTTGCTCCAATACTAGTATATGAATGAAGAAGACCCCAGAAGGCTGTGGGTCTCACTAGAAGAAAGATTTGGCAACGTCCATGACTCCCTGCTTCTTGAACTAGAAGTGAGATAGTATAGCCTCCGCTTCTATGATTTCAA
Source organism: Rosa x damascena (assembly GCA_001662545.1). Classification (NCBI taxonomy): domain Eukaryota; kingdom Viridiplantae; phylum Streptophyta; class Magnoliopsida; order Rosales; family Rosaceae; genus Rosa; species Rosa x damascena. The sequence continues at coordinate 12,084 of LYNE01007392.1, read as the reverse complement.
GTCAGTTCTTGTCTACAACTCGGAAGCACTTCGCATTAAATTCTGAATGGAATTCTGTGGAAAAAATATCACAGAAGTGATGTTGATTGAGAGGACTCTCTCTACCTTTCCCGTCTCTACTTTGATGGTTGCAAAGAACTATCGAATCGATGTGATTGCAGGACGGATCACAAGGTTTTATGAGCTCATTGGAGCTATGAATGTTGCTGAAAAGCATGACAACATCCTTATGAAGAACTATAATTCAAGACCCGTGGGAACATAACATATTCTGGAGTCCAATTATAGTCGCGCCCCTGAGGGAGGGCGCCAAGAGCGAAACCCTAAATCTAAGGACAATTCTGAACGTTATGGTCCATATTCTCGCTCTAATGAGGAAGGTAACTGCCAAAATAGGAGAACACAGAACAGAAGAGGTCAACGTGGAAAGAGAGAGGGAGGCAATGCCTCTAGCCATGTTGGTGGCCCCACTAACACTAAGAGCCATCCAAATGACGCTTTCAAAGCACCTCAATCAATGGACCCTGAGCACAGAGATGTATGTTCTCGATTTGGATTATTCGGTCATTGAGCACACGTTTGTAGAGCTCGTGAAGAAATTGTCACTCCCTACAAAGCATATTGTGAAGCAAGAGAAGCTCATTATGTAGAATAAGAAGATCAAGAACATCAAGAAGATGATCTAGAGTGAAGGGTTGAAGACTTCAAATCTGGCTGGGATCAATAGATCGCCAATTATGTTTAATTCTTTATTTTTTCAAGAGATGTAATAGGCAATTGCCATATACTTTGCAGTAAATGCCATTGGTTTAGTTTTTCTTCACATACGCTCATCCAAAATGAGTATAATGTCTAGGAATGTTTTGAGATAAGTGGTACTTAAGTGAGCCTTACTCCACTGACATCTCTCTACTCACCTGGTCATATTTATTTTGGAGTTACCTAAAAAAGTCAAACGATCACCTTTGTTTTGCATTAGCTAGCATTTGCATTAGATTCTCTTAATAGTTAAGAGACAATGATGTACACCGTTGGCTTATGAATAAAATTTCGAGTTCTTTTCATTATGACTCCATTTTAATTATGAGCATATTCATTCGTGACTACGATGGCTCGACCATCAGGATTAGTTCAAGGACACGGAATAGCCCAAATTCCATCTACCAAATGGCACCTTGATTATTGTCACAGAAACTCTCAAGCTCCGAGGGCAAATCAAACCCTATTAAGCCATTCGAGCCAACGGATTCCATGCGGGAGCGCATGTAGAGAACAGAAATAAGTTCTTTTCCAATACCTTTAATGATTGCGAACAAATGCACATCTTAGAGAAGTTTATGTGTCTCTCTAGTGGACTCTATGTCACTATTCGAGCTATTAAATCCAATAAAGTCATGAGATAAGATCTCTTGGATTGAGACACATATTGACTTTGTGATTACACGCATTTCTATGCATATAGTTGTATCTAAAACACAATAAATAAGCTAATCCTTGAGCCAATTATAATGTAATTAATCTATTTTTATTTATTGTGTAGAAATAAGCGGAGTTGTGGATTTCGGAAGAAATGGTGCAAATTTAGAACAAATTGGAGTTTTCAACAAGGAGACGAAAAGTCAACATTGGTCAACCATGGTTAACATGAGCGAGAAAGCCAAATTCGATTATTCCAAGATGGTGCATTCGGGTGTGCTTTTAGATTGGAAGAATAAAAGAAAATATTAATAAAGAATTGAAGAAAAGAAAGAAGGTGGTGTTAATTAATCAATTAATTAATTAATCAAACCACTTGATTAATTACATTAATTAGATTAATTAATCAATGCATGCATCTGCTATTCACGTGCTGCATTTCAACCTTAGAATTGATCCAGTCAGACAACGACACGTGGCAGCCATCACAAATATCTTCTTATCTCCCACGCACCCACAGCACACCAGATCACTATCTTTTTCTTGTGGAGCCAATGAGGTGCTGCCACCTCAGCTGACCCTTTCCTCTTGCCTACGAAAACGCAGCCACACATATCCCTTATATTCTCTCCTCTCCCTTGAGAAACAATCAGTAGCCGCACCACACTAAAAACAGAGGCAGCCCAAAAGGGCTGCTCTCTCTCCTCCTTCTCAATTTTTCCTCTTTTCTTTCTATTTTATTTTGAGATTTGAAGAACTACTCACACAAATCTTCAAGGATCTATCAAATGGCTCAACCTCTACAAGATTCAATATTTGGGTATTTTGTGGGAGTTGTAATTCAAGGCTAGTCATGCTAGCTTTTTAGCTATTTGTGACTATTATTGTTTTCTCCCACATTTCTCTACTCTTTGCTATTTGAATTTTGTAATCTTGATATCTATGCTTATGGGTTGTGAGTAATTTTCTTGTTAGGGGTTAGGGTTGTGTCCCTAACCCAAATTTTGTGTAAAAGATGTTTAATTTAATGTAATGATGCAACTTTCATATGATGGATGTTTATATCTATTTTTGTTGGGTTAAAATGCATGTCTAGGAGCCTAGTCAACTCTAGGGTGTGTATTTTGAGCATGTCTGGGATGGAGTTAGAGGCTTGACCCCCTTTAATTCCTAAGCTAGAAACCTTCAATTTCATATTTGAGGGGTTATAAGCATGGTGATTTACACCCATTGCATGATTGCGCGGGCGGGTCGCTTAGTAGTCTAATTCCTTGATCTCTACGCCTTTTGATGTGAATTAATGACCCTTGAACCGGTTCTAATTCATGTCAAATGAGTTCTTACGACCCTTGAACCGGAGTAGGAATACTATGAAAGGAAATTTCGGTCCTTGAGCCTTGAACCGCCTTGGATACGACTACCGCCAAAGTAGGAAATTTACATCTATATTAGATTAGCTTCTAACACATAGAATTTGGGTGAAGGAACCTCCCTAGCACCCAACATTCTCATTTTTATTGTTTACATTTTATTTTTATTTTTATTGCTTTACATTCATTATCTTTTTGTTAAGTTGAAATCAACTCCCAAATATTGAACTGTTCCACTCATTTGTGCATATCCACCACTAGGTTCTTAGTTTTGATTAGGTTTTGGTGAAAATTAAAGCTGAGCATTGCTAAGGCTTGGTGCCTTAGATTAATATTTTTATTCATTTTCTTTGTTTGCTAAGTGTCTTTGTTTCCGATTACCCAAGGATTGTGGGTTAGCCACTAATCCCCGTGGTACGATAAACTTTGGGCATAATATTTCCCTATCTTGACAACGATACGTACGCTTGCGTAAATGTATATCAAGTCATTTTGTCACGACAGGATAGGTCATTCTGGTCATGATATGATGATCCGTCTACTAAAGACTTCATACGGACATCCATTCTTTCGAGCGAAATGAAGCACGAATCAAATGTTGATTCCTATACTAAGTATGATCGTAGCCGCTGCCTATGGCACCGCCGCTACCCACCACCAGCCTAGGGTTTGCACAGTCCCTATCAATGACACCATGGATGGTGTCCATCATGGTGATGGCACCCCAGGTGATGCTGCAATCACCAACTTTGCTTCA
>LYNE01007390.1:0-13939 GCA_001662545.1 Rosa x damascena | reverse complement strand
GAGGTTATGAAGAAAATCACCGGTCTTGAATATTACTATTGCAACTTTGCAAGCCATAACTTTCTACTTATTACAAAGTTATCTCTTTAAAACATTTTATCAAACACATTCATTTTCATTTCAAAAGAAAAATTCAATAAACCAAGTTTCAATACTGGCCTAATAATTCATTACCTAGATTTGCTCCATCTGTCTCAAAAACCAAAAGAGTAAAGAACGAATACTATGTGAGAAGTCCAAATTGCATTCCCCGATTTAATTTGAGAGATATTACACTTTAATTCATATTTATTCATGAGTTTGAGAAAATCTTGTGTTAGGCGGTCGGATCACTAAATTTGTCATATGAAAGAGTCACATAATAAATTATTCAAAACACATACTCCAATTTCTCATTTCACCTAAAGTATCAAAAAATCTTTACCTTTATTATGTAACTTACATGTTGTTCTCTTATTAGTCGGTCAGAATAATCTAGCGACCCTAGTACCCGACCACTAATACCAAATGTTCTTCTCTAATAAGTAAGTTTGTCCACTTTTTTTCCAGGTAGGCTTGACTGGCGTCTTGGAGGTGAAGGCCACATCATACACCAACGCTGACCAGATGACGGAAAACGTGCACGGAACATTAGTCTCAGAAAACACCGTTGCCGTTAACCACGACCACTTCCTCACGTATTATCTAGACCTCGACGTTGACGGTAACGACAACTCCTTTGTCAAAGCCAAGATGAAAACAGCAAGAGCTAACGGCGCCGCGTCACCAAGAAAGAGTTATTGGAGGGTAGTTAGAGAAACGGCCAAAACTGAAGCCGAGGCTAGGCTACGGCTCGGCTTAGAGGCGGCTGATTTGTTAGTAGTGAATCCTAATAGGAAGACTAGGCTTGGAAATCACGTGGGTTACCGGCTGGTCACTGGACAACCGGTTACATCTCTTCTGGCCAATGATGAATACCCCCAAATTAGGGCTTCTTATACCAAGTATCAGGTTTGGGTGACTGCCTATAATAAGTCAGAGAGGTGGGCTGGAGGGTTCTATGCTGATAGGAGCCATGGAGATGATGGCTTAACTGTTTGGAGCAAGAGGTAATTTTCTTCTTCTTTCTTTCTTGAGTTTCTTCTGATTTTTTTTCCCCGCTTCAAAAGTTCAAATGACTCATGATCAAAATAACGTTTCATCCAATGATGGAGTCAGAAACTTAGGGTTATTAGGGCACAAAAATAAAATAATAATATCATAACATAAAAAATCTTAAAAAATAACAAGAAATTTGTGATCGAGTTGAGAGTTAATACATGTTAGAACTATGTTTTTTTATTTTAAAGAGTTTTCCAAATCACCAAAGAGTAACAATGAGTGACGGAGCTAGAACTTCATTCTAGTTGAGAACCTTTAAAAATTAAAAGGAAAAAATTTAGAACTCAAATTATATATCAAAATTTTAATGAAATCCGAGAAAAAATTTTTGATAGAAATATTATAATCTAGAAATAAAATTAATTTAAGATAAGAATATTATTAAAATAAAGTCAAGTTTATAATAGCAAGCAACATGAAAAAATAGTAATACTAATAATAATTAGTTTTGCAAAAATACTGAAAATTACGAATCAAACCTGCTATATATGTAGGAAAAAAGTGTCAGACTAGTGCACTATACCAGCTGTTTGTGATGCATGGTAACTCTAATTACTTATATGGTGAAAAGTTCACTGGGTCACGGGACCCAGTGTGCCCCTATGTGGTTTCGCCATTGGTCTCACCCTAATTTTGGTCTGATCATATACTTAAATTTAAATTGACTATAACATCCATCTATCGGTCTTCTCTCTCTCTCTTCTCTCTAATTGAGTTAGTGACCCTGGAACTGGCACATTAATACCAAACTGTGAATATATGGTCCTTGAGCCTTGAGCACCTTGGATACGACTACCGCCTAATCATGGAATTTGCATTTATATTAGATCAGCATCTAGAGCATTGGGTTTGGGTGAATGAGCCATCCTAGCACCCTAACATTCCCACTTATTATATCCTTTTTGTTATTTTATTTATAATTTTAGTCATTGCATTTTATTTTATTTTATTTTATTTATTATTGGTTAATTAGGATATCATATTACAATTTTCGGTAACAATTTCTATCTCATTGTAATTATTCACCACTAGGCTTGTAACTTTGATTAGGCTTTGATGAGAACCATAGCCGAGCATTGCTAAGGCTTGGTGTCCTAGAGTAACATTATTATTTGTTTTATTATCCTTTATTGTTTAGTGACTTTAGTTCTGACTACCCAATGATTGTGGGTTAGCCACTAATATCCGGGGTATGATAATTTAGACATAATACTTTCCTATCTTGACAATAATATGTGCTTGCATAAATGTGTCTAATATTTAATATATTTCCAACATATGAGAGCACATTTCTCATGATAATGTCTGTACTTAACTTTCGGCCAATTTGACAGAATGGCCTATTTCCAAAACTTAAAGATGCAAATTCGCTAAAAAAAGGATCTTGGGTTATAACCAAATCTGACACTAGGATGAAGTGATGAACCTCGAGGCGTATTTTAACTATTAAGCTTTAATTCATACTATATGGTTTCATGCCTGTCCTGCAGGAATAGAGCAATTGAAAACAAAGACATAGTATTATGGTACACAGTGGGATTCCATCACATCCCATACCAAGAAGATTTCCCAGCCATGCCCACACTCCATGGTGGATTCGATCTCAGCCCTGCAAACTTTTTTGAGTCTAACCCATTACTCAAATAAAGTTGCTTTAAGCCCCAGAACATGTTAGAATTGCATCAGAACGGTACACAAATATTCATTCCCATAAACTTTCTTTAACAATGTTATAATTCCAAAGTGTAATTCCTCCTGTATATTTAATAGTTAAGAATATGATTGTTTAAGATACAGGGTGTTGTATATAAATTGGATTGATTGGGAATGCGGGACAAGATGATACATGACATCAATATTCAATGAAAGTTTGATTTAATATATAGTCTAAGTCTATAATTCTTTTTATTTTTTTAATGAAATGTGACAAACTTTATTCAATCCAAGCAACCTGTGCGGGAATGAGTCTCTTTATGTCAGTTATGGTTGTTCCAACACAACATGTTGAATAAACATGAGAAGTATCACAAAAAGCATGAGAAAAATGAAAAGTTGGAAGTTTGAAAAGACAAGTAGTACCGTTTTATCCATCATGTATCTTTTATCATTTAAAAAAAAATTTGATGTTTATAATTAGTTTTTCCTTTCTTTTTAAAGGAAAATATGCAAATATTAATTAAAAGGGAAAAGAAACACACATCTCTTATTCAGCTCCGTGGCTTATTACTTGCAAATGATAGAAACAAAGTCCAACTATAGGCTAACTAGCTAGGTTTGCTCGGTGTAATTAGGAGTTGGTACATGCTTAGGAGGAGGTGTTGTTCTAACTTTAAGAACTGGACTGCTCTCAAAGAAATTAGCTGGCCGGAGCTCAAATCCACTGCTCAATGTTGGCATCGTCGGAAAGTCCTCTTGGCAAGGGTTGTGGTGAAACCCAACGGTGTACCACAACACTATGTCCTTATTCTCAATCTTTCCTATTCCTGCATAGACAAAAGAATGAACACAAATGTTAAACAAGACAATGCTAGCTTTTCTGGTGTTTTTTGATATGTCATACTTATTTGTGCAAATTTTATAATAATCGTACAATACCTTTCGCTCCAGACTGCTAAGGTATCATCTCCTCGGCTTTGATCAACATATGGTCCTCCTACCCATTTTTCAGACTTGTTGTACGGTGTAACCCAAACATTTTAGTTGGTGAAAGCACCACGAATTTGTGGGTAGTCATCCTCCACCAGAAGGGGATTTACAAATGACCCTGGAATCAAACGGTAAACAATAGGGTTCCCGGGTCTGGTCTTCTTATTAGGATTTACCACAACCAGGTCGGCTGGCTTCAAGCCTAGGTGAATCCGTGCATCCACTTCCGTCCTAGCGGTTTCGCTTACAACATTCCAGTAACTCTTCCTTGGTATGTTTGGGTCTGTAACTCGTTTTGTCACGAAATTGTTCTTCACAAAGGAGTTGGCCGGAGCAGTTTTCGAGGAGGTAACCGTTCCATTTCGAGGTTATCTTTTCAAATGGTTTTAATATGCAGTAAAGGCAAAGTTGAGCACTTAACTGCCCGTAATTCTAAAAAATATTTGGGTCGGGTAATATGGGCTGAATATTTCACTAAACCATAAATAATATTAATATTATTCATACCAAAATAATGGGCCTAATATTAGAGGCCTAAAGCCCTCGGCCTGCATAAGTTAGGCGGAGGAAATGTTCATCTAGGTGAAAGCTGACATCAACAGCAGCTTGAGAGGCTTGTTGGGCCGCCAGGCGAGCCTGGACTAGTTCTTGAGACAGCACCTCGAAAGCGGCTGAGGGTTGCTCCAGTTGGGTTTCCTCATGGGCGAGCCTGGCCGTTACAGCAGTTAATTGGGCCTGAAGATCTTGAATCTGGGACCTGAGATGGTTCCTCATAAGCGTCAAATCCCTGATGAGAGTACCCCTGTCGCCTAGGAAATCGCGTGAAGTGTCCGTCTGTTGAGTAAGGGTCTGGTAGTGTGCTTGGGTTTGCCTGGCCTGAGTGGTCGCGGCCACCTTCTCATTGAGCCATTGGGGAAGATCCTGCAGCAGTTGATCGATATCGAGGAATTGGGCTTCAGTGATGGCTCCTTCACAGAGAAGTACCCTCAGATACTCCAAAGCTCTAGCGGGCACGCCGGGCACCAGAATATCGGGTCCTAGGAGACGACGTAGATCTTCTCTAGCATCATCTATAACTCTAGGAGGAGTAACTTCAAGTATGCGAGCCAACCTTTTTAGTTTGGAAGGAGGCGCAGGCGGCGGATTTGGGGCAGCAGCAACAAGAGCCTCAAGAAGCTCCATGACAGGAACCGCTTCCAGTACCGGCTCAGGGATCACTTCATCTCCTACTGCAGGTACTTGGGGGGCATCGGGTGCAGGTTCTTGGTTATCCGCATCCACGCCATCTGGGTCAGTAGGATTTTAGCCAAGCACCTCTACGGCAGCAGCAACCACTTCCTCAATAAGGGCAGGATTCTGTTTTTCAGTGAATGGTTAAAATGTCAAAAGATTAAGGCAGGAATTAGAATATAAGACAAGCAAGAAGGTGTACCTTTGGAACATGTGGCTCGTGAAGGATTGCTATTGGCATTGGTTCTTGATCAACCTCGCCGGAAACTGGAACCGAATCAAGCGCTACTTGTTCCATAGCCAGTACTGTAGTTGGTTGCTCGCGAGGTGTATCCGGGAGAGGCATTCTTTCCTCAAACTCCGGCAAGCTGTCATCTATGACTTGAACTGGTGCTAGAGCCAACTACATGTTGTTTACAGCACTGATGGAAGGTGGAGGAGTGTTAGAACCAGTCGGCGCCTGGACGTGTGAAGCAGACCCGTCTTCGCCATCAGCCGAGGATCCTTCCCCAACTTGTCTGGTGGACCTACGACGAACCTGTAAATGAGGAGAGTTATACGGTCGTACATAATGAAATGAAGATTCCACTGCTTGCTTTAAATGTGCGTTACCAGTCGATCAGTGATTGGTTCATCTTATGCCCATGGATCAGTTCGAGGATCAGAGCGACTGCACTTTCATGCCAAAGCGGCGACAATCTATTAGGATTTAAAAATTAAACTTGGAAAGAAAACGTCGAGACCTTACAAGGGGGAAATCCTTATTGTTTATGGGTCATCATCATCAGAAGAGGAATCTTCGACTTCAGGTTCCGTCACTATTGCTTTCTGCTTCGCGGCCTGTCCAGTGGTCGGAGAAGCATTAACTTCTTGATTGCCAGAAGGTGGCACACTTCCCTAATGCAACAAAGTTTGAATTAAAAGAGAATGCGGTGAGAAAGAACGAAGAATAATCTAAGGCAATTACCTCTTGAGGGGGCTCGCGAATTACAATCCCAGCCTGGACCGGGCGCGGAGTTCTCGAGGGTCGAGGAGCCGGTTTCAGGTGGCGGGGTCGTGTCTCATCTTCAGAAAAGTGAGCAAGCAACTCAGTATCAACATCCTAGAGATATCTCAGTTCTGCAAAGATGGTCGCGAAGAGTTCGTCATCCCTTTGTCCCCAGCAGTTGACAGAGACTTCTGACCTCCATCGCTCGTATCCTTTAGCGTTCCCATCTACGGGAGCGATATCATTGGCCCAGTCAGAGAGATCAACCAGCGCAAGCATGCTTTGTGTTGGTTGAGGCCCAGTAGTGGGGCCAATTCTGTGCCAAGAAGTGTTGTAGTTCCAAGCATCATAGAGGGGAAATGGCACTAATTGGATGAGGCCAAATTGGCGGGCAAAATGGTTGGGCGCATAAAGCTCATAGCTAAGTTCATTAGCAGCAAGCCTAATATCTGAATAAGAGATCGCGCGATGAAAAGCCAAGAGCGCACGATCACTATAGTCAGGAGCCCCGGGAGGGAACCCATTTTCAAGTGGAGGTGTGAATCTTCTACCAAGCACTAGGTCGCAGTAGGGCATTTCGTGCAAAAGGTACAGATATGTGAAGCACTCAGAAAAAGGAGGGGATGTATACCTGTACTCACGGCTGAGCCATTGACCCAAGAGTTAATCATCTGGTAGAAGCAGTGAAATATCGTCGCGGCGAAAATATGGAAAATAAGTTTGAATCCAGAAATGCTAGTTTCAAAAGGATGCATGGTGGCCTGGTATAGAGTGCGGTAGAGGGCGTCCAACATTGGTTGTCCGAGTCCTACATGGCGGCCATTATAGAGGGCGTTGCCAGAAAAGTCCAAGGACCAGTGGGTTTGTTGGTAGAGGTGCAGAAGATGAACTTGCAGAGCCAGTATTCCAGAAAGGCAATTCCACATGTCGCATTGTGCTCTTTGAGGTAATAGGCCAGCCATCGTGGATAGGAACTGCTATGAGCGCTGCGACCTGTTTGGGTCATGGTTGAAGTAAAGGTGACGGAGTCGAATTGGCCATGGAGATTAGGCTCGCCATCTATGGGAAATCTAGTAATGGTGATGATATCTAGCAAGGTGATGCTCATTTGGCCAAACCGAAAATCGAACGTGTTGGTGGCAGTATTCCAAAAGTAGAAAAAAGTGGCGAGCGATTGCCACCGCGCGGGAGGCGAAAGCATAAATCAATAGTATGGGTAATACCTGCCGCGTTCCATCGAGCCAGATCTCAAGCTCACGCTTCGCGACACCAGGAAAGCTCTGCCGCGCTAATTGAGGATGGTCAGTGCCCTATTTTCGCTCGATGTTTTTGCGCACCCCAATAACTGAAATCTCCAGGGGTCCTTCGAAGGACCAGAATGGGTCGACGAATGGGTAAGCCTTAGAGGGCAATAGCGTCAGCGGGGATGGAATCTCGTGGCACTGGACCCAGCCCGACGTGATGATTTAAGAGCCTGAGAAGCAGGGGTCGCTGGATAGTAGTGTGGATGTGACAGCAGGCACCGATGCTGGTTCCCTAATTGTGGGCGGCTTTGTCATTGAGTTCCTCCTCTTGATCAATGATTTTCTTCTTTGGGGGAGCCATTTCTAGGTTTCTGTGAGGAAGATGTTCGAAATAAGAGGGTTTCTGGGTTAGGAGACTGAAAGAGTTTCTGATGTGACAGGTTTGAAGTGGCTGTGAGATTTAAATAAGAGATTTTGTGAGGGAAACGATGTGATGAAAAGACATTTTACAAAGCGAATGGACACAACCCTCATTAATGACCTCATCTCGGTCACTAAGACGTGTCGTTTAGCCCCCTTCAATCAGTTACATTTTCGCGGGCCTGATTTCGGGGCCTGGGGGGCAATGTTTGAGTCCAAAAGTAATTTTGGCAAGATCAGTTAGTGGATTTAGCATAGCGGGCCGATTAATGAGGCCCAAAAATAAGCCTACTTGAGTTTGGGTTATAGCTTCACCCATTCCGAGATCTATAAGGAAAACGAGTCCTTATTGGAATCAAGTAGCGGAGATTGAATAGGAAACTTCAATCAATAATCTTTCTATGGCAAGGAACAGTCGAAACCCTAAGTACAAATACCAAGTTTCAAGGATGAATTAAGGACAACTCTCAAATCAACAGATTATCAAAGCATTTCCAGAGCAAACCTACCTGCAACCCAGTTGCAAACCAACTATGCAAGGGTAATGCCCTCGCAACCCAATGAAGCTAAAGTCACGCTTTAGCAAAACCCATGCTTTCTCCAAATTTCCCAGTGATTGCTCTGCTCAACCCTCAACGTTGAGTATCAATTCGGTGTCGCGAAGAGATCACAACCAAAGCCCTTATTTGTAAGGAAATAAGTCATTTTCTGAAAGACATAGAGAAGAACCTGGTGACGAGGTTGGTGCTCTCCTCATCCACGGTGTTTGATCAAGAAGTTAGGTCAAGGGATTCTTTGACGACTACACCCTACGGTGCTGGCACACCTGCGCACACGCTCAAAAGAGATAGTTTGCACCCATACTGGTTTTGGAGCCAAACAATAATATTATTATCCTTCAAGGCTTTTGAATGAAGCATTACTTCTTTTCATTAGGTTGATAACTTAATATAAATGCCTAAAACGTCTACGTACATTTGCATGCAGCTAAAAAGAAAACACTAAAAGGAACCAATTAAATATCGTCCTTGTCCGAGTTTTATTTATACTAGCCTTCCTGCACGCGCTCACGCCCGAGCGGAAGTGCTGTGCTAGAGTGTGCAATTAATCTTTGTTTGATTTATTACAATTATTTTATATTGTAACAAATCCTGTAAATGAAGTTGGATTTTATTGCAAATGGAAGTGAAAAAACAAACTGATCTTTCATTTACAATCCAGCAGGAGTAGGAGTAGAAGCACTGACAGGGGAGATAATCTTGCATATACCTGAAGGTATCATTGTAAATTAGTAAGGCAAAAGTTGGCCAATATTACTCTGGTAAAACTTATCAAAGAATTTATCAAATAGATGTTGTAATAAAACAAGAGAGAGCTAAATATCATTTATCCAAGAACATGTGGCAATGATAAACTGTAACATATTTCAGGGGAATGTGTAACAAAAAGCATTGCCAAATTATAAATTTTCTATAATACCCTATATTTATAATTCAATTCAAATGCATTGCAATAATTTATAGTGTGTTCTTACTTTAGCCTTTGTAATCCATTTTGGTTAGATAAAGCTGTTGTAAGATTTGACCTCGATATATCTAAGCATATGTACCTGAGCAATAATGAAAGGACCTCCTTGAGAAACAAATGGTTTCTCTTTTTTCATCATATCCACGATCAATCTAGTAAAATTCTTCATGTCATTCTGCCAAAAACAAAAACTATTGTTAACCTACAAAGGTTGAAGACTTGAACTGAATTAGGTAAAGTGAAAGTGATTTCAATTACCATGAAAAAATCATTTGCTGTTAGATGGAAAATTTATACATTTACTTCTTAAAAACAGGCATAAAACATGACCAAACTTTGAAAACTTAGGCTGGTTTCCAATGCTTAAACATTTAAAAATTGTCTGCTATGTCAACGAAGATGTGAGGGTTTCTATAATCTAACCTTCTCATCTCCCTGATTTTCAAGCCCCAAATGAATAGCCGTCTATTGAATCCTTCCCTCTGATTCATCTAGACTACAGTCCTTGGAACTTCTATTGTCTAGTTTCACCTGCTTTTCACACATTAAGAGATAAATAAGTCAAGATTTCACACAATGGTTTACATAAATTTAACGTCTTTTAACTGATATTTTTGAGATTTTACATATGTAAAGCATAATTATTCTTATTTCCAAACTAAAGTTTTAATTCCTCTATGCAAGAAGTCAATTGGATGTCTTCAGAACCTAATCTATACATCAATTAATGTGATTACAAAATAGATGCAGCCAATTAAAGCAAACATATCAATTCATTTGGTATCAGAGCCACATATGTATGTGTATACTTCTAGACTTCAATATAGCAAGGAAATAAAGACCACATGGTTATCTTGTTCTCTCTAGTTATTAGTTAATAACCTTTTGGCAGACAGAAGCAAAAACCTCAACAATCACATATTGGTCGAATTATTGGTAACACATGCATAACCTTTTTCCTTACCTTCAGTACGTTTCTTCTCTGACCTTTCTGCAATTCCCACTATTTCAGAATATAATTAGCTTCCTCTGCCTCAATTTCAAAATAGAAGACTGTATCTCCCTTTCATTTTCAGAGCAAACCCTTCACTTTGAAAGCAATCGTACCATTCCCCATGATCAATCATTTTCTTTGTCCACCAAAAACTAAGAACAAATATTACAACATCGCATGCATCCAAAAAAAAAAAAACTATCCATTAAATTCATTAAATTACATAAACGAAACCTATTACAAATCTTTTTCCTTTTTGTTCTTTGTATCTTCTTCCTTCCATTTAGGTAATCCTTTTGTACTTTTCAACTATATAATAATAAGCATACCTGAAGGAAAACCCAGCACACTTGCAATATGAGTTTGATTTCAAGTGAGAGAACACAGACAAAATCTCTGTCACCACAAAACCGCAGTCACAACTACCCAAAATTGCATGCACCAAAATACAAAATCCAATCAATCACACCCAAAATTCAAAACCAAAATGTCAGACCAATCGACCAAATAAGAAGCTTACCTGAACGGTTGAACCTCAATATATCAAAGATATCTGATTACTCAATCGGATTCTCCGATTTGATCAAATGGATGCTTAATCAGATATTTCGATTTGACCAAATGAGCTCAATTACGCACGCATTGGTTTGGGTTTGTTTTTGATCTGAAAAGCTTGCCGATTGGTGTTTGGAGCTTGCAATTTTGGATTCTGGTTGCTTCTCTTCTTTCTTCTGAACTTTTTCTTCTCTCCCTCACTCTCTGTCTGGCTGAACTTTTTCTCAATGTCGGCAAAATCCAGATCAAAGCTCTCGTTGATATCTCCGTCTCCCATCATATCAAAACCACGGGAAATACCGCGCCAAAACCATCCGCAGAAGCCAGATGTCGTCTCTTTCCTTTCTATTTGCATGCGAGCCACCTGTCTCCTTTCTGTTTCTCTGTAAATCATGAGCAAAAACAGGGGCAAAGTCAAAAGTTTCCCCAAGATGAATAGTAAACGGCTGCTCATTTTATTAATAGAGATTAGGGCTGGCATTTTCAACCGAGTCAAACCAGCCAGCCGTGTTCGAGCCGGGCCGAAGAATTCTGTAGCCGACATTTTCAGTAGCCGAACTATTGGTATGGTATTACCGAACAAAGGTACAGCTGACAGTACGGTATTGGTATTGATTTTTAGAAAAAAATGATATACCGTACCGAACTGTATATAATATATATTATTTATTTATTTATATATTTTTTATATCTATTGATCTGAACCGTTGATTATTATTAGTTTTATTGCATAATAAATTATAACTGTTGGATTAAACTAAAACTTTCCAAACCCTAAGGGTGGATTCAGAAAGATCATTCAGTCCCTCACAGCCTCACTCTCGAGTCTCTCTCAGACTTAAACCCTCTCCACCTCTCGTTGACTCGATCTCTCCTTCGAAGCTCAAACTATCCAAGAATCAAACACATAAAGTGTTAATCTGTTCATTCAAATCGTGTCTACGGCTGGTGAGTCTTCCTTTTTGGTTAATTTTTGTTTTAATTTTAGTTAGAAGCTCTTGGATTCATTCAATTCATGTTCTAAGTTGAGTGATTTCTAATGTTTTTGACTTTCTGTTGTTTTGCATCTTGCTTGCTGATGTTGAATCTCAAGTGGATTCGATCTCTGTTGCCACTAATCTCAAGTGAAATCGAATCGGTCTCTTTCAAGTGGATCAATCTCTATTGCTGTGAGTTCTAAACCCATTACTTTATTTTTTTTGTCTGAATCGATCTTTGCAGGGTCTCTCAATTATGTGATGTTCTAGGTTTTCACGTTTTGGTGATTAACTAATTCTGGGCTTTGTTTTTTGTTTGGGTCTTTGCTTTTGGATATCAGGTCCCGATTGGCATTGCTTTTAGAGATTTGGAAAGCTAAAAGCTCATAATTATTATAGAGGTGAGGTTCAGTTTGTGACTTTGTAACTTTGTTTGATAATTGATTGTTTCTGGCATTATAGTGATTGAATGTTGATATACTGATATAGAGCTCTTATTTTTGTTTGAATGTTTGATTAGGTTGCATTTTTGTGGTCCAGTTTTAATGTAATGTTTGATTAGGTTGTAATGTAATGATTATGTGGTCTAGTTTTAATTTGTAATGTTTCGTACTATTAATCAGGAATTTTCAAACTTAACAGTTCATGCTTTCATCATCATTGATCGAAGGTTAGTCAAACTAAGGATACTTCCTTAGTTTTGGTTGTTTTTATCTTTGCATCTTGTTGATGTGAATTGACTGAATTGAGGGAATTTTGACATTCTGTAATAAGAAATCAGTCAATGACAAGTCTTTTGTGTTATTTTAGAGCTTTTAGAGCTTCATGGACACCAAAAATGGTGGAAGCCCTTGTTTGCACTTCGGATTGATTAAAATCTGATCCCCCAAACTTCTATAAAGATCCCACTGAAGATGATCTTCAGATGTACCACACTTTGGAGGAACTTGAGAGGGGTAAGCCACTGAAAATGTGGATTTTCTTATTCATAACTGAGCAAGCATAATATTGTTATTAACCTCTTTTTTGTTCTTTTGCAAATTATGCTTTTAATCAGGGAATTGATGCATCATCAATTAACAGTACCACTTCTATTCAAACTGATGTCTAGCACTCTAGTAGCCTACAGGTGCTTGTAAGGTATGCAACTGTCTAATTCCATCTCTAACTAGCTTGTTTTAATTATTGAATGTTTGTGAAGTTAAAATAGTTGTTTGACACTTTGACTTGCTTCAAACCTAATCGAGATTATAACTTATAAGTGATGCAGTCTTCTCTTAAGTGTTATTAGATTTTTGGTTCATTGCTGAGCTTTATTGACACCAAATTTCATCTGTTTGGCAGCATTGCAGTTTGGCAGATTGCAGATTTTTGGTTCAACTGCTACTGTTTATTCGATGTTTTGTTTAATTCCCATGTTTCTTCTCATGAACTTTCAGTTTAGTTATTCAGATTATTGTACATTTTTATGAACTTTTTCAGTGAAGTGATTTTATGAACTATGAATTGGAATTTCTGAATTAGTATAAAGTATGAAGTATGAACAATTAAGTGATGAAATGATGCAATGAAGTTGATGTATCATGAATGAGAGTTATATACTTATTTTTCTGATTTAAACATTTAGTTATTGGTCTGGGCTTTTTAAAATTACAGATGGGTCACATTGGAATTTTGGTCCAATCATAAACTCGGTTGGAGGCCCAACCAACCGATACCAACCAAGTCTCTCGGTATACTGATAAGTTGGTATACCGACTTAGGTGGCCGGTAGTGGTTCTCCATTTTATGTACCAAACTAAGTCGTTACGGTACATGGTTTTGGGCCTGCGGCTCTGGTACCTAACCTAGCCCAGCCCTAATAGAGATAATGAAAAACTAAGGTCAAGAAGCTTGAGGCCATTAATATCGAACCACTGATTTTTAATGGCTTCTTCCCAACTGTATGTATAAGTGTATAACCATCTTGGGATCACATAATGGAGGGTAAATCTATTTTATTGTCAATATATGGCTTTCAACAATGTAACACACCATACTTAAGAAGTAACACAATGGAGACCGACTAGGGTTTGATCGTTTTGCAATTCTCTACAAAATTTCTAAGTATCACATCTCAATTCACACTCATGACGCCGTATTTGCTTACAATAAAAATAGGAATGTTTCTATTGAGACCTCCAAATCTGCTCACTTGACCTCATTCATAATCGAATTA
>LYNE01007388.1:10087-21411 GCA_001662545.1 Rosa x damascena | reverse complement strand
AAGAAATGTTGAAATGAAGTCTGGTACTGAAGGTGGCAAATTAATGCCTATGGTTAGTGTAGCGTGGTAGAGCTTGACAACAAGAAACATCAATGGTGGTCATTTGAAAAATGACAATAGTACAACATTGATAGTAGCTTTATAAAACAATTGTACTAAATTTTCACAACTATGATAGTGGCTTTTTACAACTATAGAAGTAGCTTTTTACATAGTTATATCATCGTTAAATCTTGCATATTTTGTGTATCATTGAATATGTTTTATGTTTTATGTTTCCTGTGCCTGATTTGATGCATTGTTGGCTTTTGTCACTAGATTTTATGGTTGATTTATGGACTCTGCTTGGTTATAGCTTTTGACATTTATGAGAGTAGTTTTTGTTACTGGTGATAGTAGTTTTCTGGTGTTGATGACAGCAGCTTTTGGTATTTGTAACAGTAGCTTTTGTTGGTGGGGATAGTAGATTTTGGTTTTGAGGAGTGTAGCTTTTGTTAGTCATAGTAGCTTTTATTGCTGGTAACAGTAGTTTTTTGTGACCTCGCTGGAAATCTCACGAGTAGTTTTTGTTGACAGTAGATTTTTGTGTGATAACAGTAGTTTTTGTTGCTAGTGACAATAGTTTTTCTGACCTCGTTGAAAATCTCACCAGCGTAGTTTTTGTTTGTGACAATAGTTTTTGTTACTGGTGATAGTAGCTTTTGTGACATCGCGGGAAATCTCACCGAAGTAGCTTTTGTTACTAATGACAGTAGATTTTGTTGGTAATAGTAGCTTTTGTTGCTTGCGACAGTAGCTTTTGTGACCTCGCCGGAAATTGCCGGAAATCTCACCATAGTAGCTTTTATTGCTGGCGACAGTAGCTTTTGGTATTAGTGACAGTAGCTTTTGTAGTCGCCGGAGGTCGGCCGGAGACCAGCCGGAGAGGAGAGAGAATGATTGTTTACTTTTTACTCTAGTGGCATTTATGTAAATATGTTAGTTTTTAATATCCAAAATATAACACATTTTTTAATCTAGTGGCCTTATGAGGGAAAAAACTTGTTGGTGGCCTTATGGTTAAAAAAACATTCAAAGATGCACTTATATGTAATTAACCCTGGTAATATTCACTCAAAAATTAAAAACGAAAAAGAAGCATCCTATTCAAAAGAGATGAAGCCCAATGCTGTTAAGCCCATCACAGCCCATAGCCATCCAAAACCAGAGGCTTCAATCCAATGCAACTCATTTCTCAAAACCAACAGATAAGAAGTTAAGAACAACAAGATAACAACTCGAGACCAAGTAGTGAAACCTCAAACAGCCATGGCAGCTTCCGCAACCGCGGCTATCTTCTTTGGCAGCTGTTCCGGTCTATGCCTCCGCAGCGGAGCAGAGTCCTCCAAGAGAATATTGTCTTCCAAGACCCAAGCAGTTTCCGATATTGGGTTCCTCACCAGTCAGCTCAGCGGCCTCAAAATCTCCTACGACGTGTCGTCTCAGCTCCCCAGTCCCATCTTCACTCCTTCCCTCCCTGGCCTTCAGCCCATTGTTGCTCGTAATTTCCCCACCTAATGTTTCCCATGTTTTCTCAATTTTTGTGCAAATTTTTTCACTGGTTCATTGTGAAAAGTAAAGTTGGGGTTTTGGGTAATGGTTGAAACTTTTTAGCTGAAATAGTAAGCAATTGTTGTACAAGGTTCATAATATGATAATGCTGATAAAATGAAACTGAACCAGTTGTTTCGTTTGTTTGATGAGATATGCATTTTGCTAATTATGCTTTTATCTGCTTCTTATATGATAGTGGAGGATATTTAAGTTTTTCTTAGTAGGTAGATAATGGAAACAAGTTAAATGGGTTGTACTGAGTCACAGTTTAGTTACCAGATTATGTGATAGGAGTCTTTTTCTGATGATGAATTTGGGTAGATAAATATCCCGCATTTTGGTCTAATTTGGTCTCTTCGTTGATTTGTCATTATAACTATTTGTTAGAATGGTGGGAATTGATTTGGCTTGTGATGTGGTTTGATTTTTCAGGTAGAATTTGTCCTTTTACTGGGAAGAAAGCAAACAAGGCAAACAAGATTTCCTTCTCTGCCCACAAGACCAAGAAGTTGCAGTTTGTGAACCTGCAGTATAAGAGGATCTGGGTGGGAAGAAGGGAAGCGCTTTTTGAAGCTGCGCTTGTCAACAAAAGCAATCAAGACCATAGAGAAGAATGGACTGGAAGCCGTTGCCAAGAAGGCTGGCATAGATCTTCGTAAGTGTTGATAGCACTTGGTTCATTAGTTTTTATAAACAACAGAGCGACGAATTGTTGGTACTCGCAACAATAATTAAGTTAATCAAACTGTTACTATATTAAGAGAACTCTTCTCATAAAAACTTTTAATATGGGAAAGTGTTTTCTTTAGGTTTATAAGGTTATGTTATCTTCCATTATATTAGTTTCTTTACTTCTTTCAGGATAAAGATCGATGTCATGACCTAACATAGGACATATGGTTGTTATAAATTCAAATCTACGTCAAAGTTTACTTATTTAAAATATCACTCAAGTGTTAGTGTGTGTGCACTCGCGCGCGCGCGCAGGTTAATGTACTTAATTTTTCTTACAGATTTGTTTTTAGTTTGATTACTATATGACACATTTGGTAGAGAAACATCTGTTCCTTTACATTTATATTGTTTACCATTGTTCATTTTGGATTGTAATGCTGCACCCTTTTTTCTTCATCTTTCTTCCATCTTTGTAGATTGAACAATCTTTTTCTCTTTTTTCTTAACCTCGATGACTTCTGATGTTGCATCAGTATGTCGACCAGTCAGTTACTCTCAAAGCTTGTGCGGGTCTGAATGGTATAAAATTGGGAGGGAGAGTGCTAACTGTGGTTCAGGCAATTCGTAGTGGATCATCCATGGTACTGATACCACCCTTCTTCCTTAAACTTTGATTTATCTGTCTGCACTGATTTACATAGAGATGTTTACTGATGGAAGAACTAACATATGCTAGGTAAATAGTGGAAATGCATCACTCTATGAGATCCCAGAACATGCAAAGCCACTTCTCAAACAACCTTCACATATACTGAAGCTTCGAAATGTGGTAAGGTCTTTTGTGTCTGATCATAAATGTCTTTATTTATGGTAGTTGTCTTTTTTTTTTTTCCTCTCCACCAATAGGGGAAAGTATAAATACTATTATCGTCAGATTATTTATTTTGCGCTTGTCTTAGACTACTTATTGAAGTCATGGAAAATAAGAGGATTAATAAAGGGTAGTGACGTTTACGTTCCCATTTTGTAGAATTGCGCTTCTCCCTTTGAGTCTTTTGAGTAAATGAATGGAGATTGAAAGAGAAATAAGGGTGCAAATGTACAAAATGGGATTGTTGAAATAACTACATTCCATAGGCGACACACACACACACACACACACACATATATTAATATAGAAGTATATACATATAAGGAATCGATATCCCCAGTTTTGGGTCCTTTGACCGAGAAAAAGCTTAGTAAAATAGCATCACTTGAATATTGAATAGTAAGATGCATAGTTTATGCAGGATCACTTATGATCCTTGTTTTTCCACATTGTGAATTAGTTCAATCTGGAGCACATGTCATCACTGTCTGAACAAGAGATTGAAGAAGTTCTGGAAGATGTGCGATTAGGATGTTCCAGGTCCCTGAGAAATTTAATTTTCACCTTTTGACTGTCTTTTTGGTTTTTTGTTTGTTTGCTTTTTTAGCGATACTTGATTTAATCTTAAGGACTTCAATGCTGTAGGTTTGGCATGGTTAAATCTGTAAAGATTGTCAAGCATGCAAACAATCACATTGTCACCACTAGAGCGTGTGAAGCTGTCAATGATGCAGAATCTGGTGGGCACTGGCAAAATTTATGTTCTGAAGAAAAAGCAGCAAAAACAGAGACTTTGGACGAACATATTGATAATGGCAAGGAAACGAGTGGAGTGAAGCTTACAGGGGAACTTAAAGAAGATGAAGTCCCAGAAAGTAATTGCTTTGGTTATGATAAACCAGCAGGTGATTTTGTAGAGGACAAGTCATGTCAAATGGGCCAACCAGATAAAGATATTGAAATCCAAGGAAGCAATGACTCACCTAATAGGGATCCCGAAGAACTCAGCAACCTGCCAAACAGCATGGAAGATGAGTCAGAGTATTATAATGATAAAACTACCGAAGTTACAACAGTAGAGAGTTCTATTCTAGAGGAAGTTGATGGTAAGAAACAAGAGACTTTTGCTGGAACAGATGACAATGTGGGAACAGAAACAGCTCTATTCTGGCCAAATTTTTGGAACTGAGCGTGTGCTTGAATGCACTGTTTGGTTGGTTGCTGTGACAGTTTCCTGTATATCCATTTGGAAAATCAAAATTAGAGTTTGATCAAGGAAATCTTTATTGAAATATTCAGTTTAATTTAATCTGAGGCAGACTCTTTTATTATTGAAGTCGTTATTGGAATATTCAGTAGGAAATGAGCTCTTTTATTAGTGTTTGGGAAGTAGGAGTACGGCATAAAAGAACTTTCCCCGAAATAGGCAAAACTGGACCCCAGTAATGGACCGTCATGCTTTTCTCAAACCCATAAACACGCAGCTGACGGAAGAGAACTTGACATCTGTCCCTTTGTCTCAAATCGAAGACGAGAACAAAGATTCTGAGAAAAAGACAAGAAGAAGGTTCTCATCCATTTCATGCAATTTAATAATGATTTTCAAGATTCCTCATTAGTTGACTTAGAGTCAGCACAACAGGTCAGGTCTAGAAGATAGAGATCTGACTCATCTGAGCAAACCAGTGTGCTACAGCTGGCCCCTTTCAGAAGAAGATCAATCAAATTGATTTAAGAAGAAGATCAAGGCAATGTACCTGATAGATTCGAGTTGTGAAGAGCAGTTGCATAACAAGGCAGCAAGTTTGGGTCAAACGAGGTGAGTCATGGATCAACCCCAACAGGGTTAACCTACCTCTTACTGATCCTCTGCAGTTGTAACTCTGAGAATCTTGTTTGGCTAGTAACTTTTTGGGATACAAAGAGGAGGAAAACCACATCGAAATGAGGTTAGCTTCTATGCATCTATTATTGTTTCTTTTGATTGAATTCATCGTAATTTATAGGCCAATGCCCATAATTCAACCCATCTAGAGCATCTCCGCTTCTTTTCCCATATTTTCCTTATGTTCCTTGGGACCCAAGGAGCGGATCCAAAGCAACATGGGGTGGGCTCAAGCCCTCCCGAGAATTTTGGGAAAAAAAATTATACCTGTGTATAGTATTTAATAAACAATGTGGTTTAGTTGTTGAAGCCCAGTAGCCCACCCAGAATTAGGACTCCATCTCCTGTGCTTTGTGGCTAGATCAATCAGAGTTCATTTCAGATTAAAAGTTCTCTCTTACTGTCTAATTACTTATTTATCAATTCTTCTAGTTCTGTTTTTATAAAAGGTAGTAGCTTTAGATCAAAGGGTGTGTCCGTGTTTTTTGTTTCTATGGAATCAATAAAAACTGAGTTTTGTGGTATTTTTTGTTTTTCTTTTCCTTTTACCAGCTCTCACCCAGGTCACGCTGTTGAAGATGCCAACGTGCCAGCCGGAAAAGTAAATGAAACAGAGAAGAAATGGGAAACAATGCTGCATTCAGTTTCATTTTGGAATAACATATCTGGGCTTGCATGCATGATTGCTGTCTCAATGGATCCTTTGTTCTTTTACATTGCATTCCTTGATAAAATTAACTTGTGCCTCGGAATGGAGGAAGGGCTGAGGTCCGCAGTCCTCATTACACGATCACTCACAGATCTCACGTTCCTATTTCATATTGTATATCAAATTTGTGAAGCTGTGGCCTCTGTGGAGCCCAAGCCGGTACCGAGAGGCGGCTCAAAACTCTTCAAGTGGTTTGAATACGCCAAGGCAATAGCTAAGAAGTTGTCATGGAGCTCTTTCCTAACTGACATTTTCGCTATTATTCCAATTCCACACGTATGTAACAGAAATTTTTTTTTTTTTTTTTTTTTAAAAAACCCCACCCCATTCCCACCCTTGATGGGGCTCGAACTCTTGACCTCTTATATATGAGACCAAAGCCTTACCACCCCACCAAACACACACACCCCACGTATGTTTAATTTCTGTTACGTATGTAACAGAAATTAAACATTATATATATATATATATATATATTTGGTGCGGTAATTAATGGAGGTGTTCTAACTCTTTGTTGTGTATTTTGTCCACGCAGGTGCTAATATTAGCTCTGTTTTATGCTCCCAATCATGGATTTTCACAGAACAAAATGACTTTGAATTACATGCTTCTCGCGCAATATGTTCCAAGGATGTACCGGATCTTCATCTCGTCTAGGCTGTTTAGAAAAAATAGTAGTGTGTGGCTCAAAGCTGCATTCTATTTTTTCATGTACATCCTCTCAAGTCATGTAAGTTAAAATTTATACACACAAAGTTTCTCATTTCTGTTCTTTACATTTACATTTTCTTGGCTAGCTTTCTTCTTTTGTATCAATAACTAACTCTTTGTTAATTTTAGATAATTGGAGGATTTTGGTACTTCAGTTGTGTTCAAATGGAAGCACTATGCTGGTACCAGGCCCTCAGAGGACGTACCAGTTTCAAATGTGGTGACCCTCCTCTATCTGCTTACAAACATGAGATCATTCGTACAATGTGCAGTGGGACGAAGGAGATATTTGATTTTGGATCATTCCTGGATACAATCAAAGACGGCTTCACAGGACCTATAAAATTCCGCAAAAAGTTATTTTACTTTATTTGGTGGGGACTCAAAAATCTGAGGTAAAGCCAATTGGTTCTCTTTTTATTTTCCGATATAACAGAAAACTTGAAGAAGATTATGTATCTCACATATTTTTGTTTCCATCTGTTAAATTTATTGCAGTAACTATGGTACAAACATCAATACAAGTGAATACATGTGGGAAAATTGCTTTGCAATTCTTGTTTCTTCTATTGGCTTGGTACTATTTGCTCTTCTTATTGGTAATATGCAGGTTGGTAACGATTTTCCCTAACTTTCATCTGTAACTTAACTTTCAAGATTAAGAAGCAGACCATGGTTAAATTTTAAGGTAATTTAAGCTTAATTCTCTGTAATAATGTCGGTTGATTGACAGCAATGTATGCGGTCCTCGGAGGAAAAGGAAGCGGCAATTGATAAGGTTCAAATGAAAGAGCAAGAACTACAGGATTGGATGAAGAAATATGATCTCCATAAAAAGTTGGGCAAATACGCTGAGAAGTTGAGGATAGAGATCATGACAAAGATTACAAAAAACTTGAAAGACGACAAAAATGCTCAAGTACAAAACCTGTTCTCTCTTCTTCCCTGGAATACAATAGAAGATCTCAAGCTTGCTGTCTGCATGGATATGCTACAGAAAGTATGTTCCTCGACCGGCCTCCAGGAATTTTATCTATTTATTCTTTTGGGGAAAAAAAGTTTTGCTCTTCCATATTGATCAATATTAATTAATGTGCCGTAAAAATAAAGTTTTTAACGAGGCCACTATGTGTATATGTATAGGTACGAAGTCTCGAAAATATGGATGAAACAGGATTGAAACAGATCTGCCACCATCTCAAGCCAGTGACCTATACCAAGACAACATTACCTTTTCAAATGGGAAAACGACTTGATCGCATGCTCTTTATCATGGAAGGTATTATGTTGACATACCCGATTAGTACTACTACTACTACAGCTGATCATCAAGTTGGAAGAGTAAACTCCCCATTAAAAATCCGCGGGTTGCTTGAGAAGGGTGATGTTTATGGAGAACAACTTCTGAGTTGGGCATCACCACGCGATTTGTCCTCTGTCTCTGATGCAGACCTTCCTATCTTGACCGAAAATGTAGAATGTCTTTTGGAAGTAGAAGGCTTTGTTCTCTCTGCCCAAGACTTGAAAAATGTAGTCTCCGGGTCCAAGTTACATGGCAACAGTTCCAGCCAGCTAGTGGAGGGGGAACGTCATAGCCCAAAAGGAACATCAAGGGGTCTTCATCACCGCATTATATCTTTTCCACGGCCAGGCATAGAGGGCGGGGATGAGAAAACAGATATTCAAGGTTCAAACAACTAAATGTCCTATATTGTGTGGGAGATTGGTTCTGATGAGAAAATAGTGGTTTTCTGTTAGGTTTTTCATTCAGTTCAAATAAGCCCTATTAACTGTTGTGCGTGTTTAATGTTTTGACAATTTCTTGCTTCATTTACCATGTTAGTTAGTTGTAAGAGCAAGTTCACCCGTTGGGTCACCATGTCATCCACTATTCACTACTTTTTAGTGTATATTTTCATTCTCTGGATCACGAGCACAGTGAGTTCACCCGTTGGGTCACCGGATCACCTACTATTCACTGTTTTTTAGTGTATATTTTCATTATCTTGATCACGAAATACATTGTGCCCGTGACCCAGGGTAAGAAATATATTGTGCAGGTCACCATGGTGACCCAGAACACTGTACAGGGTGACACATGACACGAAATACACAGTGCTCGTGACCCAGAGGGTGAAATTAACACTAAAAAACAGTGAATAGCAGGTGACCCAACGGGTGAACTTGTTCTAAGCGTGGGCTGTTTCTTTTCAATTCAGTTAGGGTTATAGAAGGCTATTTATTAGCCAATTAAGTTTGTTCAATGAAGAATAAGTCATTCTCTCAGAATTGTTGAGTTCTCTCTCTATTCGATTTTGATTCTTAACAGGTTCAACAGTACCTTCTTTATAGTAATCAAACATTGTACGTTGTGTGTGAGAGAGTTTCTTGAGTGCTAGTGCTTTGTAGGAACGGAATAGTGCACTGGTAGAACACTATTTTGTAATAGAAATTCCTTTCAATTCTTCAGGATCTACTATTTTGTAACGCGGCTTTTTTGAATGGGTCAAAATGTAAAATTTAGGCAAACTGGTGATGCAACTATTTCTTTGGAAATGAAATCAATATAAAAGGACGCAACAAAAAGAGTGCAAGTGAAACACCTTTTCTTTTTAAGGGTTTGGGCTACCATGTGTTTTTTTTATTTTTTGGATCCGGGCAAGTAGCTTTTTTTTTTTGAGAATAAGATCCTTTATTAAAATGAAACCAAATTACATAACACGAGAATGACCGGTGGTGGACAAGAATTCCCCATTCTCCTTCCTAAAACCTAAACTAGTTAAGGGTCCATCACCATAAATGACTTTCATGAGCCGAAAGGGCCCAACCCCTAACCACCTATACCGCCCAACACCTCGGGCTACCGAGAATCCCGAGAATATCGATACCACCTCATAGACAACTGCAACAACAACCAACGTCCTCTTCCACACCGTGTCCCAAAGATGCCAAACCACGTGCAAGGATCGCTCGTCAGCACATTGACCATAAGATAAAACCAACAATAAACCAATTCGTCCTCAGGAAAAACACCACATCCATGGCACCTCAATTTGACCCAACCCTAGCTCAACAGAGTAGGGACATGGTAAAAACCAGAAAAACCTAACCAAAACCCTAATCGAACTCCTAACCCAAAAAACTACTGTAAACAAAGACATAGACCAGCCGCCGCAATCATCTTCCTCCTCTTCAGATGACCCACCTGCAAACCACCACCATAGATCTGTCCCGTTGAACACGCACGGCCGGAAAGACTCCATCCACGCAGTAAGCCGCACCAACCTCACCTTTTGTCGCCCAAATCCAGGCATAAAGCCAGATCTAGATGAGCCCACACTGAGTATCAGTGAGAAACTCGCCGTGTCCTGTCGCCCGACTTCATCCATCCGCCAGAAAGTTCAACAACCTTGCACTCTCCGCCTATCGACCAAACTCGGAGAGGGAGTCAGCGCTGTATGATCCATGGCAAACCGCCGCCACGATCCAGCCTCTGACCACCTGCTCCAAGCCTGCGCCGATCGCCAACCATCCATCATGCCCACCTGCACCACCGCCTGAAAGGAACGAAACGTCACACACGACCAAGAAAGTCAAACCGGATACCAGAACCTGGAGCCCCAAGACCCCACACTCCCGTCCGGCAACACCAGCCACTCATCGATGAGGCCTGGACCTATGATCGACGTCGGGGCGCCGCCGGACAGGCCATAACCTCTTCTGTGCTTTTCCAAAACCCTAGTTTCTTCCCTCTCCCTTTATTTTACTTAATACGTGAACAATTAAACATTGATGGACGGGCAAGTAGCTTTTGGTATTACGGTCGATAGATTTTGAGTTTATATTTAGTAATCGGGGACATAGTCAGGAATTGAAAATGGATTAGGCTAATTTTTGCTATATAAAAATTTTGCGAATTTCTATTAATATAGGCACAAATTGACACCAAGAACCCAATCAAACTCCATCATAATTGTCATTGTCAGTTTGTCATATAGCATTATATAAGATGAAACTCCATCATAAGAGAAGATTAGAATCAAATTAAACTCACAAGATGAAGACTTGAAGAGATAAATTCCCAACCAAACTGCTCCAGTGCTCCTTTCCAATTTTCAAAGAACTGTCAGCGTTTCCAACACTACCGCCGTCTGCACAATAGAAGCAAGTCACTCCCTGAGGGAGTCGCGGCAGCAAGACTAAGGGAGTCAAAGCTGACTCTCAAAGGATTCTCAGACAGTGAGACGAGCAGGTCTGAGTTCTAAGGACTTGTAGAATTTTTATTTATTTATTTCTTTTTTTAATAATTTGGGTTGATACCTACACTCGGCAACTTTTTGGGCCAAATCTCCCTTAGGCTATAGCCCAAGTAGCCGTGGCTGTAGGTACGTCCCTGTAAGTAATTATGGTGCACGCGATTATCCTCGTGCCTCACTCACACGCACACACAAACACAAACAAACAAAAAATTAAGTGACCAAAATGTCATTTTAATCACTTTGTTATTTTTTTGTAAAAAAAAAAAAACTTTTGCCACAATATCAGGAATATTTTGTCGAACCATCTTTAGAAAATTGAGAAGTTTGAATTGGATTGATTTAGAGAAATAACTAAAGTGTGATTTTGATAAAATGACTATGAAAAATTCATATTTACAAAAATATTGCCTATTTTACTGAGATTTTAATCAAAGATTTAACAAAGTGACCAAAGTGATTGATAGAGTAATAGTTGGGTGACCAAAGTGATACATTTAAAAATTGAGTGACCAAAATGTCTAATAAGTCATAAAGGAGTGACAATTTGTGATATTCACTCAAAAATTTAAAACGAAAAACAAGCGTCCAATCTTGGAGACTTCAGGTTCCGAGTACAGAGAT
>LYNE01007386.1:0-10557 GCA_001662545.1 Rosa x damascena | reverse complement strand
TGATTGATCCGTAATTCCTGCTGATTGATGGTAATCGCTAATTACTCCATTCCCTCTCCGTCAGTCACTTTGACGAAGGCACATAATGTGTTTTTCCTTTAACATTTTTGACTTTTAAAGAAACACTTCAAGTGCTTTTGTATGGGAAAAAAAAATTTCATGTGCTTCTAGCAAATTTTCTAAAGAGATGTTATGTAACAAAAGCATTTATAGAAAACAATCTTAAACGAAGCTAATATCTGTGGTCATGGTTAGAGTATGGGTATAAATTGGACCTCTGATTAGGTTATAGTTTCACTAGCTAAATTTCAGTACTAAATATAAAAAAATCATAAAATGCAACCAATGGGAATGCCAAATCTAGAAACACAGCAAAAATAACGACCCACAGGTAGAATTAAAGCAATACGAAGCTGCACTAACAACTATAACCCGCATATCACCAAACTCAAGCATGATCCTTCACCAATCTCACATAATAAAAATAAAGGGCCTTGACCCAAAACGCTAAAATAGGTTAAAATTAACTAAATTACTTTAGCAAGAGATTTATATTTCCACTTATCACAATTTAAAGTAAAATGACAATTTTACCGTCATTTTAATTAATGAATTACATCATGCCACACTCTCTCTCATCCCTCCAATATGGTTCCTCTCTCTTTCTCTCTCTCTCTGATCGTTTCCTCGTCGCTCCAAATTGTTGCAATACTTGCTCCGATGGAGTTGCTGGTCGTTGGAAAAGAGTACCTCAAAGAAATCACCATAGGCCTTGCTCCGATGGCGTCGCCGGTTGTTGACAAAGAGTACCTCAAAGAAATCAATAAAGCTCGCAGTGATCTCCATGCTCTCTGTGCTCTCATTTGCCGTAGAAACTGCTCTCCCCGGAGGACGTCATCGCTTCCATCACATTTGAGTGTGATGGCGACTGGTCCTCATCGCCGCAATCGGAACAGGTTGATTGGACCTCTTGCTGAAGGTTGAGTAAAACCAATTGAGTATGAACCGATTGCTTCGACCTCGCTGGAGGAGGATGAGTAGAAGTCAGTCGAATTAAGGCCTCGTATCCTCTCTATTTTTATTTTTTTTAGTAAAATGGGGGTAGAAGGCCTAGAAGGAAAGAAAAAAGAAAAAAAAAAGTTTTATTGTCTCCTAATAAAACATTTATTGGGGGCAGTAAACATTTAATGTCCCCAATAAAAGTTTTGAATTGATGTAATCTCCTCAAGTTTTCCTTAATTAAAGTTTTAATTGTCTAATTTTAGGGAGATTAGTTTCCATTCCCCCCCCCCCCCCAATAAATGTTTATTGCCTCCTAATAAAATGTTTTTATTGGGGGACAATAAACGTTTATTGGGAACGGGGCAATAAAAGTCTCCGGCGACCTCTCTGGGGACATTCAGCAACCTACATTGATGTTTCAAACCGAGTCTGGCAACCAAATTCAGATTTCGGAGACCGATGAGCCCCAGCAAGCTCCGGCGAAGTCTCATATGGCTTCTCTCTCTATGCGACAAAGGGGTGAGGGCAAAATAGTTTTTTTGTTTTTTTAAATCTTCATTGGATATTAGGGAACAACTCATAAGAGTTGTTATGGGTAAGTGGGGAAAAAAATAAGTGAGTGGTGTAAGAGGGAAAACAAAATCCCTAGAATTAGTGTAAGGGTGCGTCTATTTCCACCTTACTAAATACTTTGTTCACTCTATAACCAAATTTTTTCTTTAAAATCCCAAAACTGTCCTTAACAAGAATTATTAACAGAAAAATAATGAAAATGAGAAATCAATTTTGTTTTAATTAAAACCTTACCAAACAGACATCCCAATTATCATATCACTATACCCAAAAAAAAAAATTATCTTCTTAGGTTCTTCATCACTAGCCAACCAAACAAATAATTAGATGAAATTTTCAAGTTATCTATAACAAGTGAAAAGAATTGTTGGTTAGTTCATTTGTTCAGCTTCATGTGACTCATGTTTGATTTTATGTCATAATAGTTGATGAAGGGAGAAGATAGAGAACAGGAAAAAAACATGAAAAGAATAAAAAGAAACTAGAAGGCATGGGGTTCATGGTGTGCTAATTTTTTTTTTTTTTTTTTCAATTTCACATTTTCAATGGTAATATATTTTTTTTCTTTTTAAAATTATTTGAGGGTGAAATTGGAAGTTTTAGGATAAAAATTTAATTGCATGGTGAACAAAGCATTTAGTGGGGTGGAAATAATCTCACCCTTATGGTAAATGGACAAAATCCAATATAACCCTGAGCTTACCGATTAACCTAATAATGATTATCGCCGGCCACAAACTAAAGCAACACTACTGTAAAAGTAAAATGACAATTGGAATTGGTCTACTCATTTCATTTCATAGTCACTTTATATAGGGAGAGAATTACAACGGAAATATCAATTACAATGATGACATTAAATGTTGATTGATGGTAATCACTGATTCCTTGATTCCCTCTCCATCAGTCGCTTTGACGAAGGCACATAATATGTTTTTCCTTTAACACTCCCCCTTGTGCCATGTCAAAGACGAAATGGTGCATGAGTTGTTGTCACACTAAAACCTTGCCAAGTAACAATAAAAACCCTGTGGGACAAAAAATAAACTTTGGTCGAAGGAAAATAGCACAACGCACCTTTTACATTTGAGAATGACAAGTGTGTGTTAGACTCCCCCTGACGTCTACACCTCCCCCTGATCTTTACATTAATCAAGTAAGCTTGGAAAGTCTTCTCATTCCTATGTTTTTCACATGTTTCTCAAATATGGCCTTAGGCAGGGATTTGGTGAACAAATCTGCCACATTCTCCTTAGACCTTACTTGAATCACTTAAATCTTTAGGAAGGCTTGTTGTTGCCGATTGTAGGAAAACTTTGGAGATATGTGTTTTGTATTATCACCCTTGATATATTCTAGCTTCATTTGTTCGATGCAAGCTGCATTATCTTTATAAATGCAAGTAGGCTCTTCAGTGGTAGAACTCAAACTACTAGTCCCTCGAATATGTGTAATGATAGCTCTTAACCATATACACTCACGAACCACCTCATGTAGAGCAATGATCTCTGAGTAGTTCGAGGAGGTAGCCACAAGGGTTTGCTTGGTTGATCTCCAAGATATCGCCGTGTTCCCATTGGTAAATACAAAACTAGTTTGGGAATGACCTTTATGTAGGTCAGAGAGGTACCTAGCATTAGCAAAACCGACCAAAACGTCATTTGGCGTTTTAGTGTAGTGAGTGGCGTTTTCGCCATCAACATTTCCTTTAGGGATTGCAGTTCCATATGCGGTCCCTCTTATCTCTCTGTAGAGAAAGAACAGTCACAAGTCAATGGTTCTTTTTAAGTATCGGAAAATGTTCTTGATACCCTTCCAGTGACGTTGCGTTGGCACTAAGCTAAATCTAGCTAACAAGTTCACTGAGAATGCAATGTCTGGTCGAGTACATAGGGTTATGTACAATAATGCGCCTATTGTATTTAGATAGGGAATTTCAGCTCCCAACACCTCTTCGTCATCTTCCTTTGGACGAAATGGATCTTTCTTTGCATCCAAACTTCAACCGATCATGGGAGTGCTAGCATGATGCGCTTTGTCCATGTTAAATCGCCTGACCCTCTTTTGGACATACGCAGACTGGTGGATTAGTATTCCACAAACTTGGTGTTCTAGTCAAGGCCTAGACATAATCGAGTTTTCCGAAGATCCTTCATCTCAAATTCGGATTTCAAGTAGCTCGCGGTTTCTCTTATTTCATCAAGTGTACCTATTATGTTTATATCATCGACATATCCAGCTACAATTGCAAATCCGGAACTTGTTTTCTTTATTAATACGCAGGGGCATTATTCATCGTTCTTATATCCCTTTCCAATCAAGTAGTCACTTAGACGGGTATACCACATCCGCTCGAATTGTTTCAATCCGTAAAATGAGCATTTCAATGTAATTGCAAACACACTCCATGGTTTAGAGTCACTTGACTTGGATAATGTAAGGCCATCAGGCACTTTTATATATATCTCTGAATCAAGATCCCCATAGAGATATGCAGTAACCACATCCATGAGCCGTATTTCCAATCTTTCGAAAACTATCAAGCTAACTAAGTAGCGAAACGTTATAACGTTCATTACGGGGGAGTATGTCTCCTCACAGTCAATTCCAGGGCGTTGTGAGAAACCTTGCGCCACAAGGCGAGCCTTGTACCCTAGGACTTCATTCTTCTCATTATGCTTTCTAACAAAGACCCATTTATGTCCTACAGGCTTTACACTTGGTGGGGTTAGCACTACCGGACCAAATACCTGTCTCTTTGCCAGAGAATCTAGGTCTACCTGGATTGCTTCTTTCCATTTAGGCCAATCTGCTTTTTGTTGACATTCTGCAATAGACCGTGGTTCGATATCATCGTGCTCTATGATTTCTTGAGCAACAGTGTATGCAAATACATCATTAATGTGTATGGAAGATATTTCTATCAACTCATACACACTCTCATAATCCGTTGAGATTTCTTTGTTCTCTGGTATCATTTCAAACATCGGAGCGTCCTTTAGTATTGATTCATGGACATAACTATAATTAGAGACAATCTCATGAGAGGGATTCTCTACATTGATGATTAATGGATCGGTTTGTGCCTTACTTGCCCTCTTCTTCCTTGGGTGAGTGTCATTCGAACTAAGTGGCATCCCCCTCTTCCTTTGGGGAGCCACGGCCTCAACCACACCTCCATTAAGTGTGGTTGCAGTGCCTCTTTATGCGGCACCGTGCCCCTTGTTGGGGACTTTAACCTTGCAGGCACATTTGCAGCTGGTATATGTGATCTCATCACTTTTACGATATCAGTAAATGCATCAGGTATAGAATCTGCTACGTTCTGAAGATCGATTATTCTTTTCACTTCACTTTCACATTATGAAGTGCGGGAATAAAAATGAGACAGAGTGGGGACAAAACACGACAATTCCTATCGTTCCCTTGGAAAATCCTTTTCCTATCTCCCCCTAACGATGGGAAGACTGTCTCATCAAAGTGACAATCTGGAAATCTAGCGGTAAAGAGATCGTCTGTCAAGGGTTCCAAGTAGAGGATAATTGTTGGGGATTCGTATCCAACATAAATACTTAATCGTCTATGAGGACCCATTTTGATGCGTTGTGGGGGCGTAATAGACATATATACTACGCAACCAAATATGCGTAAGTATAAAATGTCAGGCTCATATCCAGTCACCAACTGGTACGCAGAAAAATGGTTGGCTAGCAGTAGGTCTGAAACGAATAAGTAAAGCTGCATGCAATATTGCATAACCCCATGCAGATATAGGCAGGTTGGTGCGCATAACCAATGCCCTAGCCACCATCTGTAGCCTTTTGATTGTGGCTTCTACGAGACCATTTTGTGTATGCACATGGAGTACAGGATTCTCTGCATTGATCCCAATAGGCGTGCAATATTCATCAAATGCTTTTGATGTAAACTTTCCAGCATTATAAAGTCTTATAGGCTTGATAGGGTGATCAGGGTGGTGAGCCCTTAAATGTATAATCTGTGTTAGGGGTTTTGCAAATGCAGCATTTCTTGTGGACAATAGAGCGACATGTGACCAGCGTGTCGAAGTATCCACCAGAACCATAAAATACTTGAATGGTCCGCATTCTGGATGGATAAGTCCACAAATATCTCCTTCTATCATTTGTAAGAATGGAATGTTTTGTTTTGTAACTTTAGCATAGGAAGGTCTAGATCTTGTTTTTGTTAAAGAGCAGGCTTTGCAAAACTAGTGATGTGCCTTTGAAATAGTCAATTAGGCATAATGGGAAGGAGGTAGTGTTTCTGGTACTTCAGAAGGCAATGACTACATTTGAGCAATACTAGGACCGACACCTTGCAATGTGGCGGATTTTTGTCCCATTTTGTTCACTCAAAAAAAAGGATGTCCGCGTGGGTTCTTTAAAATATGGATCATCATGTCAAGACCTGGATGCCCTAGGCGGTCATGCCAAAGCCTGTATGAGTCAGTGTCCCACATTTCTATGTTGGTGACAGCATAGGATTCAATGATCCAAGTAGTGAGGTACAGTCCACTAGATTGACTCATAAGTTTCTCTAAAATGCGTTTCCGTCCACATTCATTAGAGGTAATATAAAGGTATTCAGTTCCATTCTCACAGTGTGTTTCTACATGATAACCGTTGGCATGAATATCTTTGAAACTTAACAAGGTTCGATTAGCTCTTAGTGTATACAGAGCACATCTCATATTCTTTAGAGTATTTATATTTAGGTAGAATTATAATCTTTTCATTCTAATAATTTTTCTCTAGATGTATTGCTTTGCATCTTTATAGTGCTATTTCGAACCATGTAAATATGTGTAGTAAATAAATTTGAATAAATTCAGTGCTTCAGAATAAAATTTGAAATTTATTTATAAGCCAACGATAATCAAATCAAGGTCTTGTTCCAATTCATCAAACCATTATTGAAATAAACTTTAAGACCAATCAATAGTCTAATTAAAAATGAGGCATTATGCCTTCACATCTGTGTTTGGAAAATAAATAAAGCAAATCAATCAAAGTCTGAAGCATTCATTGACGGAGCAAGTTCCTTGTTGTCATTAAAGTCTGCAATAGTGAGGTTGACATCTGGGTCATGACCTTCTTCTTCCATATAGTAAGCCTCTTGTTCTTTAGACTCCCTATACCGCTTGTAAGTGGCTGCAACTATTTTGCTTGCTTGGTAGTTCTTGTACTAATGCCCAATGACTCCACACCTATAGCATGGTTCATTGCCAACTCTATCCTATTTGAC
Organism: Rosa x damascena; assembly: GCA_001662545.1. Lineage (NCBI taxonomy): Eukaryota > Viridiplantae > Streptophyta > Magnoliopsida > Rosales > Rosaceae > Rosa > Rosa x damascena. Next base: position 3,717 of record LYNE01007386.1, on the reverse strand, counting down.
TGAAGGGTTCTTAGGTGCCCTTTGCACCTTGTTTCCATGACTACTAGGGCCAGCACCACCATCTCTGCTATATACTTTGGGAGGGCCTCCATGGTCCGTTCCACGACCCCTCACGTCCCTTGCCACATGGTTCATTGTTGCCACGTGGGTAGGGATCACCACGTCCAAATCCCTATGCATTGGGGTTCTTTCCACCTTTAATTTTTCTATAATTAACCTCGAGAATTTTCTTTGTTCCAATGGGCCTGGCATTGTTGTTCAAGATAACCTCATTATGTCTCTCAGCCACTTGCAGTAGGTTGATCAGCTTATTGAAGGTTGTGATTCTTATGTTGTCATACTCTAGCCTATACTGGTTCGCTAGTATAAGTGCTGAAGTGGGAAAAGTGGAAAAAGTCTTCTAGATCATATCATCTTATGTGAGTTTTTTTCCACATAAATTTAGACGTGCTTTTAGGCGCAACATGTCCTTGTTGAAGTCATTGACCCTTTTGTAGTCCAGCAAGCGGATATCATTCCACTGAACGGTCAGTTCTAGGAGCAAAGTATCGTGAATGTTCCCAAAAAGTCCCTTAAGGGCATCCCACAGTTCTTTGGGTGTCTTCAACTGAAGGTACTCCCAGCGTAGGCCAAGATCAATATGTCTCCTCAGAAACATTAAGGCATTTGCTTTCACCTTACTAGATAGTTCATCATCTTTGGGGTCGGTAATGGTGGCAGTGTAGTCTTTTGCCACAAAGGCAGTTTCTACATCGGAAACCCAACGATGGTGTCACGCCCCGAATTTTGAATAACAAATTCAAATCCGAAACATGAATAATAACCAATACAAATGAAGTCTTGAATTTTTTTTCTTTCTTAACCAACGTCTTACAAAACATAAAACAAACCTCGTAGCAAACTATCTCTCGAGTCAAATATTACAATACCACCATAAATAAAAGTTACGCTCAAAAGAGTCTACAACACACCAAAATAGGTTAAGTGCTGACGTCAACCCCGCTGCGCTCTCCACCCTGATTATCCTGACCTGCAGGATTATCCGCTACACCATTTGAATAGTGTACCGGGATTGCAACAACACAAAACCCGGTAAGCTTTATGCAAAGCTCGTGAGTAAATAAGAAATGAACGGTTGATTTATTAAATCACATTCTTTTAATTCAAGTAAATCAATCCAACAATCCGAACACACACAACAACCCCAACAATTTAATCACCAACCCAACTCACGTGGCACAAAGTACTCACAATGCAATAACCTAGTTACCACCATGACCGTACTCCCACAACAGACTAGAGCTCTATCTGAATCGTTAAATGTCACCTTGGCGCAGGTGCAAGCATCCGATATACTTCGGTTACTACTATAACAGTTGAACTTTGGGCATTTATGCCCGCAAAACAAAAATACTTTGTTTATTACAATGATAACCGTTGAACTTTGGACATTTCTGCCCTCAGAACAAAACACTCTGGTTATTATAACCATCAAACTTTGGACATTTCAGTCCGCAGAACAAAATATAAACAGAATCCCACCCAATTCACAATATCACGTCTCCACCCAAATCATACTCACAACAATACCAATTATCATAATAATCATGGCAAATAAATCCTTCATTCAAGTATAAAAACGAAATCATCAAAAAAATCACATATTTCAATGTCACACCATTCCGTATAAAATCACGTAAATATATATATATATATATATATATATATACGTACGTAATCATCCACTCAGGAATGACCACTAATACCAACTATAGTTCACACGTAGTAAAACCAAGAAATTCAATTTCTTATATACTTTAAATTTCATTTTCTTAAAACCATTTGCTCACACATAACAATTAATTATGCAATAAGGAAATTCGGTTCGTAAATGAACCACGTGAGATTTACTCACCTCCAATCCCGCTGCGTCTTCTCAGCAGCTTAAAATACGGTTCTTAATCGTCCACCAACTCAAACCGTCAATCACCTAACCAAATACGATAATTAACTTAGCGTACAATTCAAGAACGCACTTATATGAAGATCCAACGGTCTGATCTTCACCCGTGACCACAAAAGTCTTCGGGACAGCCCTACAATCATTATATCAAAACTATAAGTCTATCGGACGGTCCGAATCTTCACAGATCACAAATCGAACGAAATCGTAAAATTCATAACTAAATCATACGATATCCAAAATTCACATGTTATATATCGAAATGATTGTATGAACACGTAGAACATAAAAATGGGCAGAAACTGCCCTTGGGATCCTCGGAGGTGGCCGGAAAAGGCCGCCGGAGTTAGGGATAGATCTGCCGCCGACCACAGCCTATGGTGTCGGGGCTGAGCTTTTCCTCTTCATTTAATCATTTTGAGCAATTTTTATAACTAGCTCGAAGTCAAAAAATGAACGCAACTGATCAAAAATACCTCAAACAGTCCGGTTTGGTCGGAAAATTTGAAGAAAACAGCGAAGCCTCCGACGAGTGTGAAATCGATCTTCCCAGGTCTGGGCCTTCTTGGTGCTTGTTCAGAAAGTTTAGGCGAGTCTAATGAGCCAAGAATATCGAGTTTTGGTGGACCGTAGCTCGAGATATTCACTTCGCACTCAAAACGGCCTGAAATGGAAACAAGCTTCCTGCCGCCGCTACAAGCCGTGCCACGGTGCAAGGTTGCCACTGGCAGCTGGGCAAGGTCAAGACGAAGCCGTGGGAGGTGGTTTGGTGTGGTTTGGTGGCCGGAGGAGGGAGAACGGAGCCGGAGACTCTTTGCTCTGTTTTCGGCTAGGGCTCGGGAGGGAGAGAGAGAGAGAGAGAAAAAAACTGTGCGGCTGCCAAAAATGGAAACCCTAGCTATTTTTGGAAATTATTTTTGGAAATTTCCAAAAATAGCTAGGTATATATACCCAAATGGAAACTTTTCCAAACGCTATAACTTCTTCGTACGGACTCCGATTCTTACGTTCCACATATGCACGAACTCGTATCGACGAGCTCTGCAACTTTCGTGAAGGAAGTTTTCCCAAATTCCGTATGTAAAAAAAGTCGATTTTAGTGACCCCCCCTGAATAACGTTTGTTTCTAAAATAAACTCATTTGAAACCAAATTTCTCGTACAACGACATACGAATCATGCCCACAATTCATATATCATATAATTGAACAAATATCGAATTACGAAATATTTAATTGAGAATTTCGGGTCTTCACAGATGGTACTCAAGTCCTTATAAGTCTAAGATGTCAAAGTCAGGTCGAGTTGGATCAGCCATCTACATAAACAAGTGGGGAGATATAAATTACGCAGTCATAAAGACATCCACGAGAATTATTTTTCCAAAAATGTGAATTAGATTTGTAGACCAAGATTCATAATGGTCATATTTTTCGATGCTATGTGAAAATGCTTTATCACTGTAAGTGTGTGCGCATGAATTTTTTTTATCATGGCAAAATGGAGTTTATATGTTGCATTCTAAAAATAACCATAGCGTATATAAAAATAAAGTATATGGCATGCATGCTCAAAATTCACAAATATACAACAAAATATATGCTGGTTTAGAGAAAATAAAACAATCCTAGCGCATGCGCGAGTTGATGTAGACGTGCGTAGCGATGTTTTTGGCCTTGAGAAAACTTGGCCGCTTCCTATCTTTTCAGTAGTAGGACTTGTTCTTTTTTTCTTTGTTTTATGTTTTTTTTTTCT
>LYNE01007385.1:0-11702 GCA_001662545.1 Rosa x damascena | reverse complement strand
TTGATATGCTGGGAAAGCTAACTGTTGCCATCGACAGGGATGTGGAGTGGGGTGAGAGGGTGGTGCAGTTGGAGCGCGATATGGCCCAGCTGCACGAGCAGGTGAACTCCAAGGCTCGACGTGTCGATAATCTTCAGGCAGATGTCGCTGCTAAGACCACGGAGCTCAAAAATCTAGAGGACGAGGTTGCCCGACTGAGAGTTGAAAGGACCTGTGCCGATGCCGCTGCCATAAAGGTTTACAAGCAGTCTCCAGAGTTTAAGCATACCTTGACGGAGGCGGCAAAGGCTAGTGCAGTGGCCAACTTCCAAATGGTGAACCAGAAGGGTGTGATCAACTGGGACAAGGCCCCTCAGCCTGCCAGTAAGTTGAGCCAGCCGTCCGTGCCGGCTGGTGACCCTACCGCCGATCAGACTATTGGTGTGCACTCTAGCAGTGGAGAGAGCGAGCATGGTCAGGCGGACGAATCTCAACGTACCCCACCGCCCACTCAGTCCGAAGTGTCGCGTGCCGAATTCCTGGCGGCCCACACACGTGTGGATGGTACCATGGTGACCCCAAGTCCTACCGCTCATGGCTCCAATCAAACAAGCCACGTGGTTGTCCAATAACCTCCGGTTGATGGGAAAATGTTGCCGCTGCTAGCACCAATCCTTGAAAATTTTCCTAGCTCCACAGCGTCTTAATTTTATTTTTGTTGTTACTGCCGTTAAGGTGTTCTTTTACATGTAATCTTGACAATATTTTTGGGCGGGGAGTCCCAACCCTAAATATATGAAGTATCGTTATTTCTCTGAAATTTTGCTAAGTGTGAGATTGCTGCTGTTAACATGATTGTGTTGTTTGCACGTTGACATACCGCTAGAGTTTTTTGACTTGTGCTTTTGTTAATCAATGAAACATTAAAGGAATTAAAATTGTTCCAAGTGCACGATGTAGCAGACATTGTCCGCTGACTGTTGTTGGCGTTGCCAGTTGTGCTATGGAGAACAATGGTTTGAATAATTCCTCGTTTCATTGATAGCTGAGAGATCAGCGTTTACAAAAGAGGGGTTGTACCCGTTGGGTAGCTTCCCTTAGCTAAATGTTAAACAAAAATTTAGCTAAGTCAAGATGCTCTTGGGTAGCGGCCTGACTATTTGTAATAATACCGGAGGTGTTCGGTATTCCAAGGGTGGGTCGTTGTGACGCCATCCTTGTCCATTAAGTAGAAGGTACCAAGGCTGACGACTTCCACTATTTTGTATGGTCCCTCCCAAGTGGGACGGAGTGCTGTTGGTGGTGGAATGACTTCCTTCATGACCTAGTCCCCAAGTTGGAGGTTCCGAGCTTTTACTCTGGCATTGGAGAAATGCGATACCCGTTATTTGTTTTACAAGTTGTGCAAATGGCCCTACTGGCATTTCTCCTCGAGGAGATCTTTGTTGAGGTTGATGCCTTAGCCGTTGGTCTCGGAGTAATAGCCCTCGACACTAGCGGTAGGTTGGGTGACCTCGATGGGTAGTACGGCCTCAGTTCCAAACATCATACAGAATGGTGTTTCACCGGTAGCGGATGTTGGGGTAGTTCTGATTTCCCACAGGACTTCTGGGAGCTTCTCCGACCATAAACCCTTGGCGTCATCGAGCTTCTTGATTATCTTGTTTGCCGCTTCGACTTAGCCGTTGGTTTGGGGGTGAGCGACAGATGCAAAGCTCATCTTGGTGCCCAGGTTAGCGGTGAAAGATATGAGCTCTTTGTTGTTGAACTGTGTGCCGTTGTCTGTGATGATTGTATGGGGGACGCCGTAGCGTCACTAGATGTTCTTCTAGAAGAAGTGAATTACCTTGGCGGTAGTTATTGCCGTCAGTGACTCTGCCTCTATCCATCTGCTGTTGTAGTCTATGGCGACAATGATGTATTTGAACTGTCCCCTAGCGGTTGGGAGCTTGCCCAGTAGGTCCAGGCCTCACATGGAGTAAATCCATGGGCCGATAATTATCGAAAGGGGCTCCACCAGGGCATGGGGGAGGTCAGCGTATTGTTGACACTTGTGGCAAGATATGGAAACCTTTCTGGCTTCGTTGCCAAGCGTGGGCCAGAAGTAGCCTTGTCGCATTGTGTGGTTAGCCAGGGTTCTGGCGCCGGAGTGGTTTCCACATTCCACTGCGTGTATCATTGCTAGAACCACCTTTCCCTCTTCTGAGGTCAGACATCGGAGGTTAGGATGGGTGAATCCCTGGCGGTAAAGCTTGCCATTTTGTATGTTATAGAGGGTTGTTCTCCGCTTGAGTTGTCGCGCTTTCGACCTTGTCCGTTGGCAGAGTTCCATTGAGCTTGTACTCGATGATTTCGTCCATCCAGCTGGGGTTGACTTCAATGTTGAAGATTTCCGCTAGGGTTTTGGTGATGCTTGGCTTGTCAAGGCATTCCACCCTTGTATCCGCTGGACTCTGGTGCGGTTGAGTGGTTGCTAATCTTGCCAGTGAATCAGCCTTGGCATTTTTTTCTCTGAGGATCTGTGTGATGGTGTGGAACTTGAATTTTCTGAGGAGTGTCTTGACGTATCCCAAGTATGCCGCTAACTGTTTGTCTTTGGCTTGGAAACTATTGTTGACCTGGTTGACGACTAGCTGGGAATAGCTGAATATGTTGACGCTGTCAGTACCCGAGTCGATGGCGAGGAGTAAGCCCGCAATGAGAGCTTCATACTCCGCCATGTTTTTGAGGCAGTGAAATTGAACTTCAACGCGTATTCCACATTTAGTCCCCCTGGTCCTGTCAAAATAACATCGGCGCCACATGCCTTGGTGCAGGCAAAGCCATCCACATGTAGGTTCCAGTCCGACTGTTGCTTGGGTACTGGCTCCTTAACTGTTGTCATGGCCGTGTCACCCGCCGCCGACTCTGGGATGGGCCCATCCTGTTGCTCCGAGAGCTCAGCACTGAAGTCGGCCACAGCCTGGCCCTTCATAGCGGTTCGTGGCTTGTAATCAATGTCGAACTCACTGAGGTCGATAACCTACTTGCTGAAGCGCCCGGAGTGCTCAGGGTTCTGCATTACCTGCTTCAGCGGTTGATTTGTCAAGACATGAATCGGCGGAGGCGTCTAGCGGCGACAATGAGTTCGAGAGCGAGCTGTTCCAGAGGGGTATATCTTGTTTCTACCCTATTCATGCCTTTGTCGGCGTAGAATACTGGGAGCTCATCATGTCCTTCTCGCAGTACAATGGCGCAGCTAACCGCTGATGGGGATACCGCTAGGTAGATGTATAGTATCTCACCCTGTACAGGAATGGAGAGCAGTGGGAATGCCGCCAAGTATTCTTTCAAGCTCTGGAACGCTGCTTCACAGTCTAGGGTCCAGTCAATTACTTTCTTGTGGGTCCTCTTCAGAACCTTGAAAAATGGGAGGCATCTGTCGGTGAGTCTTGAGATGAACCGAGAAAGGGCAGTTAGCTTGCCCTGGAGGCTCTGAATGTGTACCTTCCACACTGGAGATTTCATGTTGAGGATGGCCTCCACTTTGTCGGGGTTGGCCTCTATGCCCCATTCACTGACGATGTAACCCAGAAATTTGCTAGCAGTGACGTCAAAAAAACATTTTTCTGGGTTAAGGCGCATACCGTAGGCCAAGAGAATGGCGAATACGATGCGGAGGTTTGCCACGTGTCCGCTGGCCTTGATGCTCTTGACTAGCATATCGTCCATGTAGACCTCTATTATTTTGCCTAGGTGTTCCGTGAACATGGCGTTCATCAACCACTGGTATGTTGCCCCAGCGTTCTTCAATCCAAAGGGCATGACATTGTGCCAGTACATGCCCTTGTCGGTTGTGAAGGTGGTGCACTCTTGGTTGTTGGGGTGCATCTTGATTTGATTATATCCTGAGAAGGTGTCCATCATGCTGAGCAACTCGTGTCCCGCTGTAGAGTCAACCAGCTGGTCAATGCGGGGTAGCGGGAAACTATCCCTGGGGCATGCCTTGTTGAGACCCTTAAAGTCTACACACATCCACCACTTTCCACTAGGTTTCTTGACCATGACCAAGTTGGAAATCCACTAGGGATAATTGACCTGGCGGATGAACCCAATTCCCTAAAGCTTGGCTACCTCCTCCCCTATTGCACGATATCTCTCTTCATCAAAGGCCCTTCGCCTTTGCTTGACCGGATAGAAGGATGGTTTGATGCTCAACTTGTGCGTGATGATTTCAGGGGAGATGCCTGGCATATCAGCGTAGGACCACGCAAAGACGGCGGCGTTGTCTCATAGAAACTGAGTGAGTTCTACCGTTATCTCTGGCGCTAGCTGAGCGCCGATGCTGACTGTCCGCTCAGGGTGCTCGTCAGAGCTGCCAATAACCTTCAAGGAGGCTCCTTTTTTACATACTTCTCCTCGTCATCCCTGGGATCTTCAATTGCATCCGTCAACGGCACATGGTTTCCCACAGTTAGGATCTCATGGCGGCGCGTTGACCGTGCGACAGTTGTAGAGTAACACTCTCTTGCCAGCTGTTGACTTCCCTTCACATAGCCTATCCCGTTGGGTGTAGGGAACTTCATGAGAAGCATATACCTGGCTATGATGCATTTTAGTTTGTTGAGCGCCGGTCGACCAATGATGGCATTATATGAACTGAAGCAATCGACAACGATGAACTCTATATGTATCTCCGCTATGCATAGGCTAGCGCCAATGACTAGTCGCATGTAGTCAGAACCTAGTGGTTGTGTGACGTCACCGGAGAAACTGAGCAAGGGCTCGTGATCCTAGAGTAATTTCCTATTCCGTTGGAGTTGGTTATAGCAGCCACTGAAGATGACATTGATAGTGGATCAGCTGTCAACGAGGACCCTTCCCACGGACCATTTATAGAGCATGGCGTCGATCAAGAATGGATCGTCGTGGGGTAGATGTACTCCGCGCTCTTCTTACTCCGAGAAGGTAATGAGTTCCCAACCAGACTTTAGGAGTTTAGCGGATCTCTCATAGTGGATGTTGCAAATTTCTTTGGGGTGGTTGGCGCGTGAATATCACTTTCTTGCCCTGTGAAACTTGTTGGTGATCGGAGCACCGCCGTCGATGGTGTTGATGCGACGCATGGGCTCTATTTTGGCGACCACTAGTGGTGGTTGACGTACCTTGAATTGTTCCAACTTACCATCATGATACAAAGTCTCAATAGACGTTTTGAGAGCGTTGCAATTATTGGTGTTGTGACTACTGTCCTAGTGGTATTTGCACCATTTGCCGGTGTTTCTTGGATTTCCCACCCTTAGGTACTTTCTTGGGCTTAGCGATAGGATCTGGTCTTTGCACTGGTCTTATATCTCTTCATACGAGGCTGTGAGGACTGTGAACACTGTGTACCGCTGGGAAGACTCCGTCTGTTTGTTACGGTTATCGCCGTGGGATGAGCGGTTACCCTTGTGGTAATGCTGGTCCTTTTACCGCTTGTTCTGGTAGCTGCCTTGTTGCCATTCTCTCTTCTTTTCAGTTGGCGGTGTAGTAGAGGTTTTGTTAGCTGTCTCCTGCTAGCTGGAGGAGGGTTGAGTGGACTTTGCTGGCGTTGGCAGTGATGGTAGGGTTTCTCCATATGTGATGAATTCTGCCTGTGCATGGATGGCAGCTTTGCTCATGACATGGTCATACGCAGTATTTGGATGGTTGTAATTGAGATGCTAGAGAAATGGTCCCTTTAGGAGTCCTTGCTTGAAGGTTGCCAATGCCGTTGTTTTATCCAGATCACAGCACTGAGACGCCGCCGTTCGCCACATGGTGACAAATGCTTTCAATGTTTCCTCTGCGCCCTGCTTGAGGTTGTACAACTTACTTGTGTTGTGATGTCCAGCGGCCCCCAACATGATGAACCGAGAAAGGAAAGCATTTGATAGTGCGTGGAATGAGTCGATGGATCCCGGTGGGCATTCAAACAACCAGCTTATTGCCTCACTATCTACTGTTTCGCTAAACAAGTAACAGAGGGTGGCGTCATCAAATCCCTTGTTGTTAGTGACTTTTTTGAAGGTGTCCATGTGGACAAAGGGGTCAGTCATGCCGCTATATTGTGTCATTTTTGGCGTCTTTGCATGTGCTGGTTGAACGGCCTGCAGGATCCTGGCGGTGAATGACCCTGACCTGGATTCAAAGAGCGGATTTGGAATTGGCGTTGGGCACCTGCCTCTTCCCGGCTTAGCCTTTATTCCAATTGCTGCATCATTTCCAGGATTAGGGCTGCTGCGTCACCAGCGGGCCCCGCCTGGAGGTTCCGTTGCTCTAGCTCCCGCTTGGGGGTAGGTGGATTACCTTCAGTTCTAGCCCTAGCTGCAGAGCAGTTGGTGTGCGGCTGTGAGTCCGCCTTTTATTCTATCATTAGTCGGGTTGGGGGAGGTGGACCCATTCCTAGTAGCTCTGATGGGTTCAGCGGTACCTGCATCTGTGTGATTAGTGCAGATACCAATCTGCTGGCATTGGGTCAACTATGCCTGGTACTTGCGATTGCTCGCTCTGCGCTGGGTTTGCATTTACCTCCAGTGCCTTCTTCAGTTCGTCGAATTTTGACATCAGCGTGGCCACTTGCTTTTGGGCCTCGGCCTTTTCCCTGAGCTCTTGCTTGCTCTCCCTGCTTTCCTTGTAGAGGTCTACCAATGCCAGCTCATACATAGCGACGAGATCTTGGCCTGGTGGGCGACTGCTGCCTGGTCGAGCCTCTGCTGTAGCTTGGGTTAGCGGGACCTGGGGAGTATCCCCGCTTGGGTTGACCGGAGTGTTGAATAATGCGCGGTTAACGTTACCCGTTGGGTTAACGCTAGTCGCGGGGTTAGTGGGATGGGGGTTGGCTGGCTGGTCTGTTTGCTCTTCAGCGTTTCCCCCGCTACCGTTAGTCATAGTGATTGTTGTGGTGGGATGGCTTTTTGTTCAAGGATTCCCACAGACAGTGCCAATGTTAATGTCTAAGATTCAGCAGTAGTTAAATCTCAGTTAACGCTGGTCCGATGGGTGGACCGCTACTTGTGATTCTCTTGTGACTCCCGCTATTTGTCAAGTGAAATACAAAGGGCGTAAGAGGGAGACCGCGGTTAGCGGTCTTTTCTTCTTCGATACCTAAGTTAGTCAATGTATTTGTGTTGACAAAATAGCAATAGGTAAGTAGTGAATGCGTAATTAATGAGGAGAGAGGAGTGAACCTTTTATAGGTGGGGAAGAGGTTGACCTCTTCCTTGTTTTCGATGTGGGATTGATATGCTTCAGTTCTAAGCTTATGATGCTTCAGCGAGGCGATCTTGGAGCGGTGCGTGGCTGCGCGTCAACGGTGATCTGGGGGTGAGCCGGGGCTCAGGTGATAGCCTGCTTGCCTGTGTTTCCGTAGGTCACACCGTTGGTGATTGTTGGTACCGCTGGTGGTAGCATGAGCGTGGCTCATTATAGCTAATTATGCTTGGCAAATGCTTATGTAAGTACAATGCACAAGCTTTGACAATAACAGACATGTTTTTCTTTAAAGCTGGACATCAGTAAAGCCTATGACAAGTTGGAGTGGTCCTTTTTATCAGCTATGCTTACAAAATTGGGTTTTAGTCCGCAATGGATTCGGATTGTCAAGACTTGCGTCACATCTGTAAAATACTCTATTTTGGTGCATGGAGAACCTACTCCACAAATTGTTCCCTCTCGGGGTATTAGATAGGGAGATCCTTTATCACCATATCTATTCATCATTTGTAGTGAGGGATTATCTACACTAATTTCCAAAGCAGTACGTGAGCAATAGTGTCATTCAGGGACTTACTATGTATCCATAAGCTCCTACACTTCATCATCTTTTCTTTGTAGATGACAGTATTTTATTTGGGACGGCTACTAGGGAGGAATGTTCCCATTACAAGAGGATTCTTGATTGACACATATGAGAAGGCATCAGGGCATAAAGTAAAATTTCAGAAAAGTAGTGTTGTCTTCAGTAATAATATTGCTCAGGACACTCAACTAGAACTTGCTTCTCTGTTGGGAGTTAAATGTGTGAAAGAACATGACAGATACTTAGGTCTTCCCATGCGGGTTGGAAGATCCAAGACAGCTATCTTTGCATAATCAAGGAGCGGCTCACAAAGAAGTTAGTGAGTTGGAAAACTAAAATTCTTAGTTCTGTCAGCAAGGAAATCCTCATTAAGGCAGTGGCCAAAACTATGCCTCTATACACCATGAATTGCTACCTGTTGCCTAAGGGATTGTGTGATGACATACACCAACTATGTGCCTCATTCTTTTGGGGAGACACAGATAATCGGAAGAAGATTCACTGGAGGATCTGGGAAAGACTTTGTCTCACAAAGCAAGAAAGTGGTATGGGCTTTAAAAATATTTATGCTTATAACTTAGCTATGCTTGCAAAGCAAGGATGGAGATTAATCACAAATCCAGATTCTTTAATTGCTAAATTATACAAGGTAAAATATTTTCCACAATGTTCCTTTTGGGAGGCTGAGTTGGGAGATTCTCCCTCATTTTCTTGGCGAAGTATTATTCAGGGCAGACCTACACTCAAGGCCGGTGTTCACTGGTGGATTGAGGATGGCAAACATGTTAATATATGGCAAGACCGTTGGGTGCCTAATTGTTCTCAGTACCTCATTCAAAAGCCTATGGCATGTACCCAACTGTTGGTGTCAGACCTCATTGAGGCAGAGTTGGCAATGGAAGACCACACTCATTGAGAGCATTTTTCACCCGGAGGTGGCAGCGCAGATTATGGAAAGCACAGGTGCCAGGCAAGGTACAAATTTGCCTATGGAGGGTTTGCAACAACTTGTTGCCTACAAGAGCAAAACTCAGTACCAAAGGCTACACCAGAGAGCTAAGTTGTCTTCTATGTCAATATAGTTTCGAAGACAATGCACATGTCTTCTGTCAATGTCCGATTGCAAAGGCCATACTGAGTGCTGCACCTCTCAACTTGGAGCGTAGTCTACTTCCATCTATTAATTTCAAGGAATGGATGTTAGACCATGCTATACATCTCCCACAAGAGCAGTTTGAGCGTCTTCTCATGGTGTTGTGGGCCTTATGGAAAAACAGAAATAATAAGCTGTGGAACGATAATTGTCAAACTGCATCGGACATCCTTTTGAGTTCAACAACTTGGTTGGAGGAATTTCAAAGTGCAAGGTAGGTCGAGACAAAGCCTAAGCAAGCCAGGTTGAAGAAAACCTGGAAACCAGCACCTCATGGTAAGTGGAAACTCAATGTTGATGGGTGTTTCCTACCTAGTAGTACAGTTGGGGGCCTGGAAGGGGTCCTTCGTGACGGGACTGGACGTTTCAAGGCAGCCTTTCCGCTGCAGACGTCAAATGCTGCATCAGCCAAACATGTGGAGCTCTTAGCTCTAAAAGAAGGCCTAAAGCTAGTACAAACCCTTCGATCAGCTAGAACATGTAATAGTCGAAACTGATTGTCAAGAGGCAACAAAAGATATACTTAATTCCAATCATGCTTTCATAGCAGAAGGAGGCTTAATTGATGACATAAAGGTTAGTCTACGGAATATGCCTACTGTATATATCAATTGTTTTTGCTCCTAGTACATGTAATCATGTGGCTCATAGACTAGCCAATATAGCTTATGAAGACAGGCCAAATAAGGTCTGGTTTGACAGGGCTCCAGAGAGCATTCTGGAGCTTCTTGCTTATAATTGTAACTTGCCCAGTTAAGGGCCTTTGATATAAGAGTTATTTCTTTGATTGAAAAAAAAATGGAGATGCTCATCTTTGTTTAACAAAAATGGGCCTTGGAAACAAGTACATTTCAAAGTAGGGAAAATGATCCTCCTGTAAAGGAAACTTGGGTGAAAAATGGTTAATTCTTGTACATCTCCATGGATATAGTCCTATGTCATTTTCCATCATTAATTACACATACATAGCTTTAATACAACATTGTTGTGACTATAATAATCTTATAAAAATAAATAAATATCAATCTTGTCTCAAATTTTGATTGTTTTCCTAATTAGAATCTTAAATTTCATTGGAAAGAGCAAAGAAAAAACTTTCATGAATTATTTAGTGAACCAAACTATCTTTGAGTGAATCACTCTTTTAAATATTACTTACGAATCAAGTACGTTATGTGACAATTAATGTGATATATAAGCAATTTAATCAGAAAAGTTCATTAAATGATTTTTTTAGGGTACATCAATTTTACCTAAAAAAGCAACTCCAGTCTCCAGCAATAGTAGGCAAAATTTTTGTATTTTGGACAAAAAATTTCTACAAGCTATTTTAGCTAACTATTTTTAAAAACACTCCCATAATAGTAAATCAAAACTGAACATAAATTTTCTATTAATTATTTATGATTAGTTAATGAAAAGTATATTACTAAACGTATTAAATCATTAATCATATTTAGGGAGTCCTTCTAATGAGAATCACTAAAATGAGGACTAGTTGAGGATTTTCTCGGTTTGGGAGACACACTTTTTTATTACATTACAATAAATCAACCATTAGATGTTTATGTATGCATGAGTTGATCATTTTTGAAATTTTTTTTCCAAATTGTTAATCGTGAAGATACCGAACTAGATCAAATCCATGGACAAACCAAATCTGTCAAAGATGAACCGTTCATGTTCATAACTGATAAATCATGATTATGAATGTCTTAACAATTTTCAGTTTGGTTGAAAAATTGTATAAATGATGTATACATAAATATCTAAACATCTAACAGTTGATTTATGAAAATATGATTGAAAAGTGGGTCTAACACAAAAGTCGTCAACCACTTCTCGTTTTAGTGATCCTCATTAGGAGGGGGGCCCCTCTTCACATTTATGCTTAAAAAGGAATTACGTCATAATTATATTAGTTATTAATTGATATTAGCTATGTTTCTCTCATTCGGTATAAAAATAGGTAATGAAACCAAGTATTTTAGAGATTTTCTAAAACAGAGAAGGAGATAAATATATTTGTAAAAATAATACACACACATATATATATAGAGCAGATCTGTTGGAGTTGCTAGAGGTTGGCTTTCGCTCCAATGTAACAAACAAAAAGTTGTTATCATTATTATTATGAATTTTGTCTATGAATATGCAAACTGTGTTTTATATGTTTTACGTATAACAAATTAACAATATTGAATTTAGCAAAGCAAGTAGAAACTCACCTTGTTCCCCACCCTTATTGCCTTCATTTCGCTCGGGCATCGTCTCTATATTACTTGCTGAAGTAGAGGTCTCCATCACTTTTCCCGCTCTCTGCTGCAGTAACATCTGCAACATTCCCTTTAATTCATCAATCTCAATGCGGTTTTTCTTTAACAGATCCAAGATCTCCTTCACATCCCTGGCTTCCTGTAATTTGAGGTTCTCTAGCAGTCTTTTGAGAGACCTATCCAAGTCAACAAGTTGGTCTGTGTAGCAACTTATGCAGCAGTAGTTCCACGACCCAAAACCTGACAACTTGACAACCAGCTTTGCACCTTCTTCCATTTGCTTTTTAAGATCTTCAATTTCATCATTTGGGAGACCCAACACAACGTTATATTCTCCAATTTGTTGGAGTGCGGTGGCCCGTAGTCTTTCTAAAGACTCTAGCGTCCTTTTGAGATCTCTGAGAAGATATTTGAACGTTGTTGTCTTCTCCAATGCTAGCTTTACGCCATCAGACAACAGTCTAAAAACCGGTCCTCCGATCAAGTCCAATGC
>LYNE01007381.1:5847-21431 GCA_001662545.1 Rosa x damascena | reverse complement strand
ACAACAGCTAAATTTCATTTTCTGTTGTCTGAATGGCCATGTCAATGCCGAGGCATCCCCGCGCAAGTCATGCCAGGCACATGCCTGCACAAAATTCGCACAACAGAAATAATTATCTGTTGAGGAAATGAATATTGGACAACGGTGAAATCACCGTTGTGTGATTTTTCAATCACACAACACTCGTTTAGACCATAGTGAGGCTGGTCATCACACAACTCCAAATGTCTGTCGTCTGATTAACTTATTGTAGTAGTGATTAGATATTCAAGTATACCATAAATTGAAACATATTTTAAACATCATATTTTACCAATGGTGAGATCAAGAAACATGACAATTTGAATAAAATAGGGCTTTGCATGGTTTGACACCATAGGAGGTGCCATGGGGGAATTTGTGGAAGACAATAGCATGCTGAAAGCATGTTATACCTTGTTAACTTTTTTCTTGAAACTCTCTTGTACCATAAGCTCACAATTCGCAGAGCATGATTTTTAGAATGTTTTCTAATTGATGGAACACCGATACTTCGAATGATTTTTTTAATAAATTTTAATGTTTTTTAACTTTGAAAAATCGTTAAAAAACCTTACTTTGAGATTTTTGAATTTTCTCAATTTGACAAGTGTTTCAAAATCATCATTTGAGGGTGGAAAAATTTTGGTGAGAAAATATGGTTTGGAGAATGTTTTTTTTTAATTATTTTTTTATTTCCTATTTTTATAACAAAGTTATGGTTTAATTCTATGAAGCTATGAATTATAGTTAATTTATAATTTTATTATTTATGATGTGCATCTAAATTGTTTCCTCAAGTTAATGTAGTATCAAAGGAGAGTCCCTTCTCTTTCGGAGTTAGGGTTTGGAGTGAGTTAGGGTTACCGCAGTCCGACTTCATAGTACCGCCGTCTTCTGTCCAGTAAAGTATCACCGTAGTGCATGTGGGGGTTTCTTTATCTGGTGCAGAAGGTGTGGGTGTTGTTTGGGAGAGGTCTGGTAAACATGGAAGAGGTAGTAGGCGACTTCTCTCGTCGCTTAGCGATTCAGGAAGATGACGAGTTGGAGGTAATAACAGTTGACGATCCAAGATCTTTAATGGCTGAAAGTTTTTGGCTCGTGGGGAAGGTTCTTAATGGGAACAAGGTTAACGTGGATTCCTTCAGGAGGGTTATCAGAAGGATCTGGTTAACAAAAGAGGAGTTTTCGATCATGGAATGGGAGAGTGAGGAGCTCTTTGTTTTCTCTTTTAAATCAGAAGAAGATCGGGTGAGGGTTCTGCAGGGGAGTCCTTGGTCCTTTGATAACTCCTTACTTGTATTGGTTCCAACTGATGGAATGATTAATCCGGGAGTTGTGCCCCTAACCCATCAGGAGTTTTGGATCAGAGTGAAGGGGCTGCCTCCTGCGCTACTAACGGATAGGATGGGAAGAACGATTGGTAACAGCATAGGCAGATTTGTTATGATGGACCCGAATGTGGTCGGAGATGGGAATGGGAGTTTCTTGAGGCTGAGAGTTGAACTTCGACTTTCAAAACCACTGAGGAAGGGGGTGAGGTTACAGCTTGATCCACGGGATACGCAGTTGAGTAAGTTGAGTTTTGAGTATGAACATCTCCCTCACTTTTGCCTCTATTGTGGCTTGCTGAATCATGTGGGAACTCACTGCCAGGCTCGTCTTGAGGGCAAGATCACAGAGGAGACGTATGGGCGCTGGAGGACTTTGTCGAAGGATGTCTTCTCAATTGATTTGTATGGACAACTGCAAGGAAAATCTTTCAGGTTATATCCAAACAAGAAGGTGTGGTCTGTTACAGCTCCTGAGATGAGTGTGTGTGGAGTTGTAAGGAACCGCGCGGAGTTAACTGGTGCGGAAGATGTTGAAATAGAAAGGGGAACTGGGTTGCAGGGAGCTGTTGAACGTTGTAGTGTTTCAAAACGTCGGAAACTTAACTGGGAATTGCCTGTTACTGAAGTGCAAATGACCGATTCACCTGATTCGACGGTGGTACGTAAGGACGGAGAGAAAGTGGGTATCGAGGCAGAGATGATTTCGGGTACTTCGGAGTTGTTCAATGTGCCAGTTGTAGCTGCGGGTTTTGGGGTTGAGAATGTCCCACTGGAATCATCAGAAAAGGGGGGTAAAGGAAGTACGAAGATTCAAGGAGTGGGAAGTAAAGGTAATTCTCCAAAGAAGAAGGTACGAGGGAGGAGACAGCAGCGTGTGGAAGAGGGGGATGTAATAAAGGTTGGGCTGAGGAAAGGGGTTTCATCCTCAAGGAAAGGGAGGAACAGGAAGGGGTTTCTTATTACCTGTTCACCCAGCAAGGTATTGGCGTTTGACTCCCCAAATAAATGCCTGAAGAAGAAGAGTGGTATTGCATCATGCTCTAGTTCTGGTAATGGGACTGAAGTGGTGGGACCCGAAATCCGGGCCCACCACGAGCAATGAGTATCCTTAGCTGGAATGTGCGCGGGCTTGGGAACCCGTCCACATTCAACGCCCTCAGGAAGTTGTTGAGGGCTCAAGATCCCGATTTTGTTTTCCTTATGGAGACAAAGAAGAAGAAGGTGATTATGGAAAAATTGAGTAGGAAAAAATTGGGGTAGGTTAATTGTAAGGCAGTGGAGAGAACGGGGAAGCAAGGAGGAGGGTTGGCCTTTTGTTGGAAGGATAATGTGAGTGTTACGGTGATTGATGCTACAGCTGGGTTCATTGATGTGCTGGTTACGATGGAAGGTAAGCAAGTTCGGTTGACAGGGTTCTATGGAAGTCCAGAAACCGGAGAAAGACGTCACTCTTGGGAGTCCCTTAGGCGCTTGTCACAATTATTTCCTCATGTGGCCTGGATTGTTTTTGGAGACTTTAATGAGATTACAAATAATGACGAGAAGAGTGGGGGTAGGGAAAGACCGTCACATCAGATGGATAAATTTATTGAAGTAATTAATGATTGTGCTCTACATGAAGTTGACTTCTCGGGCCCAAAATTCACATGGAGTAATGGCATTGTGCATGAAAGGCTAGATAGAGGTTTTTTAAATAATGAAGCAGCCATGGTTTTTCCTAATCTACATGAGTTTCACGTTGATGTGGGTGCAAGTGACCACTTGCCGCTCGTCTTTGACTTGATGGGGGCAGGTCTTCCAAAAGCACCAAAGGGGAAGAAAAGGTTCTTGTTTGAAAACTTTTGGGTCAAAGAAGGAAGGTGTGGTGAAATTATTAAAGAGGTCTGGGAAGATAAGGACATAGCAGATGCCAACCTTATCACTAAACTAGAGAAGTGTGCAAAGGAACTTTCTAGTTGGAATAGAAATGTAGTTGGACACGTGCCCTGTAAGATTGCAGAGCTCAAAGCTTCTCTGCAACAGTTTCCGATTGATGTTCAGAGAGAGGAAGATAGAAACCAACGTAAGTTGATTAGAACCGAGTTGGAAAAGTATGCAGCTATGGAAGAGACTATGTGGAAGCAAAAATCCAGAATAGATTGGTTGCAGGAGGGAGATAAAAATACTAAGTTCTTCCATGCATATGCAAAAGGTCATGGGAAGCAAAATAAAGTGGACGAGATTTTAGATGAATCTGGTAATTGGTGTGAAGAGTTGCATAAGGTGCAAAATGCTTTTATTTCTTATTTTATGAAACTCTATTCTACTGAGGGTTGTACTAATATGGAATTGGTTCTGGACAAAATCCAACGAAGGGTATCGGATGAGGTGAATGAACAGCTAATGAGACGATTTGAAAGATGGGAGATTGAAGTTGCTTTAAGGCATATGGCAGCACAAAAGTCTCCTGGATTTGACGGAATGCCAGCTTTATTTTTCAAAACCTACTGGCCTATAGTGGGAGACTCGGTTTGTGAGTTTTGTTTAGAGGCATTAAATGATGGGAAGGACTTTAGTGATTTCAATCATACTTTGATCTCTCTTATTCCAAAGTGCTCAAGTCCCAAGCAAGTGTCAGAGTTCAGACCGATTAGCCTTTGCACCATTGTCTACAAGTTGATATCGAAGACACTTGCTAATAGGCTTAAAAAGTTTTTACCTGATATTATTTCTTGTACTCAGAGTGCGTTTGTTCCAGGAAGAAACATCCAAGACAATGTAATTGCTGCCTTTGAAACGGTTCATACTATCCGAGTACA
Source organism: Rosa x damascena (assembly GCA_001662545.1). NCBI lineage: Eukaryota > Viridiplantae > Streptophyta > Magnoliopsida > Rosales > Rosaceae > Rosa > Rosa x damascena. The sequence goes on along the minus strand of LYNE01007381.1, from coordinate 17,281 downwards.
AAAGAATCCGGTGACACCCAAAATGGTCCTTAAATTGGATATTAGTAAAGCATATGATCGTGTGGAATGGGGCTTTCTGAAGGGAGTTATGTTGAAGCTAGGGTTTGTCGAGGATTGGGTGAATCTGATAATGAAATGTGTGCAGTCTGTTTCTTTCTTGGTGTTGTGGAAAGGACAACCGGTTGGGTGTTTCAAACCGACCCGAGGGATACGACAAGGTGATCCAATTTCCCCATATCTTTTCCTTTTTGTCTCTGAAGGGTTGTCTGGGCTTCTTCATCATGCTGATTCTATGGGACTCATTAATGGAGTTAAAGTGGCGCCTACGGCACCCTCCGTCTCACACTTATTGTTTGCGGATGATAGTCTTCTATTTGTTAATGCAACAGCACAAGATTGTGTTACGCTGAAACAATGTCTTCTCCTCTATGAGTGTGCAGCAGGGCAGCGTATAAACTTCCAAAAATCTGCATTGTCGTTTGGGCCTAATGTATCTGATGAGGTGAAAAATGATGTGAAGGGGATTCTAGATATACCAGTAGTTGATTTTCACGAGAAGTATCTCGGGTTACCAACAACAATTGGAAGAAATAAAAAGGATGTCTTCAAAAAGTTGAATGAAAGATTAGATGTTCATCTCCAAGGTTGGCAAGGAAAGTTCCTCTCAAAGGCGGGTAAACTTGTGTTAATTAAAGCTGTGGCGCAAGCTATTCCCACCTATTCAATGAGTGTTTTCTAGTTGCCGGTTGGAGTGTGCAAAAAATTTCAGTCTAAAGTGAGTAAGTTCTGGTGGGGAAAGGGTGGTGACACAAGAGGCATCCATTGGTGCAGCTGGGATAAATTATGTAGAAAGAAGGATGAGGGTGGTCTTGGCTTTAGGGATTTGAGAGCATTTAATCAAGCTATGTTGGCAATGACGATCTGGAGGATTTTTTGGGGAAAGCATTCGTTGGTTAGTTCCCTTCTTCAAGCGAAATATTTTCCAGAAAATTGTTTTCTCAATGCAACACTGGGTCGCACGCCATCCGCTATTTGGAGGGGTCTGATGTGGGGAAAGCAGGTGATTGATAAAGGGACAAGGTGGAGGATAGATGATGGGAGGAGAGTGAGTATCCGATCTGACAGGTGGCTGCCTTGTCCGGTCAATTTCAAAGTAACTAGCCAGGTACATATTTCGGAGCAACAGAAGGTGGAATCATTGTTTACCGACTCTGGTGCTTGGAATGTGCCCTTGATTAAAGGTCTGTTTTTATCACATGATGCTGACATGATCCTAAGCCTACCACTGGGGTTAAGAAGTGTTCCTGACAAGCTGGTGTGGCACTATACCAAAAATGGTGCTTACAGTGTTAAGTCAGGTTATTGGGTTGCAAGAGACATGCAAGATCAAAAACGGGGTTCAATGGCAGGTTGTAGTGTCAATAAAAGTAAGGCGGTCTGGGAAAGAATTTGGAGTATTATTGCACCCCATAAGGTTCGGGTTTTTATATGGAGAGTAGTTCAAGGCTTTTTACCGTGTGCAACAAATCTGCATAAGAGGAAAATCCTGCATGATCCTGATTGTTGGCAGTGTGGAGATCCTAAGGAATCTGAGGTGCATGTTCTATGGAATTGTCCGAAAGCAAAGCAAGTGTGGAAGAAGACTTTCTTGAATGGTGTCTACAGAGTGTGGCAGGAGCCATCTTTCTTGGACTTAGTGCATCACGTTTCTTCCACTGCTACTGGGAGTGAGTTTGATTTATTTTGCTCTGTGGCTTGGTGGATATGGAAGAATAGGAATCTCCATCGACATGGAGAGAAGACTGTGGACTCTAATGAATTAATTTGCTTAGCTGGGGATTGGCAGTTGCAACATTTGACCACAAGAAACGCAACTCAGAAAGAGAAAGGTGCACAAAGTCAAAATAAAGTTCATTGGTCACCACCTCCAGTGGGAACACTTAAGCTTAACTTTGATGGGGCATGTGATGTGAAAAGAGGAGCATGTGGTTTGGGGATAGTATTCAGAGATCACCAGGGGCATTTGAAAGGTGCTCTTGCAGTCCCACATGTCGGCAATCTCCCCCTAGATCTGTGGAGGCCCTAGCACTTCTACATGGTCTTTGATTTTCTGCACACGTCGGATTCACCAATATTGACATTGAGGGTGATGCTCTTTCAGTTATCAACACTCTACATGAGAGTTCAGAGGATTTAAGTTATGAAGGTCATTTACTTGAGGAAATAAAGTTTTTAATTAAGTCTTTTACTAGTTGTAGTAGCCATTTTGTGAGGCGGGAAGGTAATAAGATTGCCCACCGTTTAGCAAAAGAGGCTTTGAAAGTTAGTCAACCGTTACTTTATTTAGAGTCGGGGCCAGTTTGGCTTCACCAGTCTGTCAGTATGGATTTCCAGTGTGAAGTCTAGTTGGGTTTGAGTTGCAAAAGTCACCATGTCGGTGTGCTTTTGTAGACTCTTGACCCACAAATCATTGTATTCAGTTTCATTATTAATGAAGTATCTTTTTGATCAAAAAAGTTAATGTAGTATCAAGATTGGGATCACAACCAGATTACCAGATCAAATCCAAACTATAAAAGTCTACAGATGTAGTCTTACATATCCTACGTACCTATATTACTTTTGTTTGTTTCATTAATACATAGAATAAATCAATAATCATTAAAGTAATGATAAACCGCTACTAGTTTCTTGGCACTTGGCACCAGATTTAGCTCCAAAATTCTAACAAGTTGATATTGTATGTCATTATCATATACATAAGGTCATTCGCCGCAGGCCTGCCCGCATTGTTTAAAGTCCTGTATGTTAATGTCAAATCTCATTCATCTTATTCCCATTTGGCAAACTGTTAACCAAGTCACAACAAGCAAACCTTTAATAATTCATAAACCTTGATATCCTGCACTGAGATTGCTATATATATATATATATATATATATATATATAAGTGCTTGACATGGTAGACCAACACAAATCGACCTCACTTCAAGTTCTTCTCTTACTCGAAACTAAAGATGGAGAACAAAAGGAGTGTAGCAATTCGGTTTACGTATCTTCTTGGCCTCATTTTCATGTTTCAGTTATCACTGGCAGTACTTGCTGATGATAATGAGACTGTACTAGAGGGAGGAAGTAGCCTGCAAACTTATATCGTTTGGGTACGAAAGCCCGCAGACGAATTTTCTGCACTATATTCTCAAGATTTGGAGAGTTGGTATCAGACATTTCTGCCGGAAAGTGAAAATAATTGGATGAAACGTTTTTCTGGGTTTCAGGGATTGATAGACACATTGCAATCCTTACTAGGCAGAAATCAAAAAAAAATTCACACAGAAAACACAATTTTGGTTACGCAGTGAAAATCTCAATTTTGAGATTAAAAACACTGCGGGGCTCTTACTCTTGAGAACCCAAATAAAATCAATCAACTTATTGATGAAGGATATGGTTTTTTACAAACACATATAGCTCTCTACGTGGCTACAATCTCTAAACTCACTAGATAAGTGCTTGTCTTGAATCTTGACCTTCTTCTTCACTTGAACGATCTGCAAATATCGCTCCACTTGCACCACCACCAATCTTTTCTACTGATCTCGAGAGAATCAATGCATGTATATGAATGAACAATGAAACACTTAGACACGGAACAAGTGTTTCATAGACTCCTATGGAACTCTTTCTAAGCAAGCAAGACACACAATAATTCTTGCATCAAAATCCCTACACAATCAACGTTGCTTTTCTGAATATATTGAGGAGAAAATAAATTCTCAACAATTAAGACTTAACCCTAATTTGACTCCTACTAGGAAAGATCTTTTAATAAAAGATATCCAATTAAAATAAACAAATCCTAAATCATCTAGGACTTCAAAAGCACGATTTTATCAATTGAAAAATATATTTGTAAAATAAAATCTAAAAACCAAATAGAAAATTACATAGTAGCACTTGACCAAAGATGTAAACACAAAAAACCAACCTTCAAATAGATTTATACAAATAAGGACACAAGCTCAGGCCCAAAAATCAAATGAAGCAGGCCTGGCTCTAAATTTTAATGTAAAATTACTAAAATGCTCAGTTTGATGAAATATTTACTCGCATGCCACTGATCTAATACCAACACGCCAAAATAGAGAAGCATCAAGACAGCTTTCGGTCGACCCAGCGACCCAGAAGAAGACCCGACCTGTACTTTACTCTCGGCCTCTCCATCCTCAACCCACAAGCTTATCTCATGGATCCCCTAACACCTCACAGCCGCCGCGGACTTAGCGGTTCTGGAATTCTCGAAAGCTTATTCCGATCACGGCGGGAAATCTGGTGATGGTTTGGTGGTGGAGTTGATGCCTGTGTTGATGTCGTTGCTGGAGGAGAGGATCAACGAGAGCTTCTTCTTCCACACTTTCTCTTTCTCTCACTCTGGCGAAGGCTCTCACGTCCGACGTAATTTCTGGCTGAAATCCAACTTCTGGCCGATTTCTCACGATTTACTTCCCGCCCCAGCCATGAATCCCAAATAGTGAGTCCGATTTCATAATTTGATTTTGTGTTTGGAGTTTGATTATTTCTGAACTCAGAGCGCCGGTTTCTTGGAGGCTTTCATTTTGTTTAATTCATGGAGAATTCTAAATGCTTGATTGTTCGAATTTAGGGTTTTGAATTTAGATCTAGATGTAGAGATTGAGCCAAGCTTTTTGCTTCCATTCTCGCCAAAACAGCAAAGACGCTGTGGATTTGAGCCAGTACCCTACTGAGAGTATCATAAACTTCTCCATTATCGCCCATGTCGATCACGGCAAGTCTATTATGGCTGATAGGCTCTTGGAACTCATTGGGACCATTAAGAGAGGCCATGGTCAGCCTCAGTACCTTGATAAATTGCAGGTTTAATGGTTGTTTGGCAAATGGGATTGGTTTTTCTTGTATAATTGTATAAATGTTATGAATTGAAATGGTTGCTTTGAAGTTCTTAAACTCTTGTTAAGATATTGGAAAATTATTTGTACTTCATATTCCCATTTGATAGTGTGGTTGCTTGTTATATTATGCATACAGTTTATGCTTTTTTTCTGTTGCATTTGAACCTATTGATGTTCTTAGCATAGTTCAGGAATGTAGTTGTGTGTTATTAAGAAAAAGAAAATGTAGTAGAACACGAATACAAGTACAGTAGCAGAACTGGATGAGTACGAGTACAGTAGCAGGATTGGGCGAGTGTAGTAGCATGATTGGGCGATGACGAGTGTTGTAGCAGAACACGAGTAGCAGAACTAGACGAGTATGAGTGCAGCGAGTGCAGTAGCAGGACACGCGTGCAAGTGTAGTAGCAGACTTAGACGAGTATGAGTGCAGTAGCAAGATTGAGTGATAACGAGTGCAGTAGCAGGATTAGGTGATGACGAGTGCAGTAGCAGAATTGGACGAGTATGAGTGCAGCGAGTGCAGTAGCAGGATTGGACGAGTGCAGTAGCAGAACTGGACAAGTATGAGTGCAGCGAGTGCAGTAGCAGGATTGATGACCAGTGCAGTAGCAGAACACGAGTACAAGTGCAGTAGTAGACCTGGACGAGTGTAGTAGCAGGATTAGGTGTTGAGATGAGAGTAGTAGGAGAGTGAGGTTTTGTGAAATAACATAAATGGATTATTATCAAGAAAAAAAAAGTAACATAAACGGATTATTTTTAGGAAAAAAAAAGTAACAGAAAAGGGATTATTCTCAGAAGAAGCAAAAAAAGTAATATAAAGGGATTAGAAGTCAAAAAAAATAGTTTAGGGTAAAAAAGTAAATTAACTCATGACATGTGGCAAGTGGAGAACACATTGTCCTTATTTGTAAGATTTAGTCCTTATATGTTTAATTCAATCTTTAAATGATGTATTTGTTAAGTCATCTTTTGTCAATAACTTATATGTAATTTGTTAAAAACCAAAAGATACTTTCCAAAATTGGATTCCCAAGAACATAGGGTTGACTAGGACTGACTTGGGGATTGCAGTTGCAATCTCGTGCTTATGCATGAGATGCAATTACCTGAAATTCTCCGAGATCAGTTTTGATGAACTTTGTAGGCTTCTTCAGTGCTTTGTATAAAGATGCCAACACATCAAGTATAAACCTTATACCTACAGTAGTACTTTTTGCAAGCTCAAACAAGCCCAGCTTTCGGCGAATGGTTCACTCATACCGCCAATGTGGCAATTGGCTTTGCAGCGAAATTGACACATGAGGAAGTGAAAGCAATGGAAAAGAAAGACGGGTTCCTGCATGCTCATCCAGAGAGGCTTCTGCCTTTGCAAACTACTCATAGTCCCAATTTCTTGGGGCTGCAACAAGGGTTCGGACTTTGGAAAGGGACTAATTACGGGGAAGGTGTGATCATTGGAGTTTTGGATATTGGAATATCTCCAGATCATCCCTCATTTAGTGATGATGGAGTGCCACATCCCCTAGCGAAATGGAAAGGCAAGTGCGAGTTCAATGGGACAGTGTGCAACAACAAGCTTATTAAGAAATTTCCAAGGTGGGAAAGAAACAAAAGGAGTCTCTCCATTTGATGAAGAAGGACATGGCACTCACACCTCCAGCACAGCTGCTGGAAACTTTGTGAAAGGTGCTAGTGTGTTTGGAATGGCAAAGGGCACAGCCTCTGGCATTGTACCTTATGCTCACTAGGCCATCTACAAGGTCTGCACCGAGGCAAGCTGTGCCGAAAGTGACATGCTAGTAGCTCTTGACACTGCTGTTGAGGACGGTGTGGATGTGCTCTCACTGTCCATAGGTGGTTCCTCAATTCCTTTCCATCAAGATGGGATTGCTATCGGCACGATTGGAGCAATTCGAAAGGGAATTTTTGTCAGTTGTTCAGCTGGAAACTCTGGCCCTTTCTATAGTTCCACGTCGAACGAGGCCCCTTAGATTCTCACCGTTGGAGCAAGCACCATTGACAGAAAAATAAGCTCATCAGCACAGCTTGGAGATTCTCCAAAATATTTTTACTCTGGGGAATCTTTATTCGATCCTAAAATTTTTAACACTTCACCATTGCTACCTCTTGTTTATCCAGGTGCAAATCCCAATAACCAAACTGAGTTCTGTGCCTCAGGATCTCTTGTAAATGTTGAAGGGAAAGTAGTGGTGTGTGAGAGAGGTGGAGGAGTGGGAAGAATTGCAGAAGGGGAAGAAGTGAAAAGAGCAGGAGGTGCTGCCATGATTCTAGTGAACCAAATCACTAATGACTATAGCACCTTAGCTGATGCTCATGTACTTCCAGCAACAAATGTTGGTTTTCAAGCAGGTTTGAGTATCAAAACCTATATTAACTCAACAATAACACCTATAGCCACAGTCTATTCCCCACCGCTGAAATAGGAGATGCACTTGCTCCGATGGTTGCTTCTTTCTCATCTAGAGGACAGAGCATAGCTAGCCCCGGAATTTTGAAACCTGACATCATTGGTCCTGGTGTTAACATGCTCGCTGCATGGCCTGTTTCTGTGGATAATGTCACAGCATTTAACATGATTTCAGGTAATAATCCTAAACACAATAATCTGAAAGTCGACATATTCAGGTTTATCATATTTTTTTACACATCCATAAATGACACAACCAGCTATTAATTAATATGAATAATAAACAGGTCATGTTTAGCTTGTATCAAAACACAAGCACATAATTGACAATTAGCATGATTTGATTTCAGGTACCTCAATGTCATGCCCACACCTAAGTGGCATTCCAGCCTTGATCAAGAGTTCACACCCATATTGGTCACCTGCTGCCATCAAATCCACCATTATGACAACCGCTGATATGCTAAACCTCAAAGGCACTCCAATTGTTGATAGATTAACTGTCCCAGCAGAAATCTATAGCACTGGCTCAAGCCATGTCAACCCTTCAAAAGCCAATGACCCGGGGCTCATCTATGACACAAAACCAGAAGATTACATTCCTTACTTGTGTGGTCTGAACTACACAGACAATCAAATAGAGATAATCACCCAACAAAGAGTAAACTGCTCTGAAGTAGGAATCACAGCTGAAGCTCAAACTCAATTACACCAGAATTGTGACAAATGTTGGCCCGGCTAATTCAACCTACAAATTGGAGATTTTGGAACCCCAGAAATAGGGTGTGAGTGTGAACATGAGTGTGACTCCTTCAGTGCTTACATTCACACAGGTCAACCAGACCATTACATACAATGTGGAGTTTTCCACACAACTAGCTGGGCAAGAGGGTTCATTTTCACAGGGATATTTGAGATGGGTTTCTGACAAGTATTCTGTATACAGCCCCATAGCTGTGATCTTTTAGTCTTGGAGTTAACACTCTGGCTAGAGAAAAGGCATAGAAACTCCATTTGTATCCAGGGGCCCCTGATGTACCCTAAAATACAATCCAGGTATACTCCTCCATGAAAAATTTACTTCCACTTATATACAAACAACATTTACAAGCAATCGATTCATTTATTCATCCAAGCAAATGTTGGAATTAATGCTTTCCTGCTTCAACTAGGAAAGCCAGTTCAGCCACTTATTGCAACTGTTCCAGCAGCTACTTGCAACTACTGTTTTCTCCACTCATTTAACTAGATATTTTGCTATGTATAGTACAATTAATCTACTTAATTGCCTCTTGTATTCCCGCCACAAGTTTGGTTGTCTAGGTTAATCTCTGTACCCGGCCTATATAAGGGTTAAGTTTGTTGTTGAAATCTAAGGATTCTAGATCTGAAATCAATTACAAAAGTTTGCTGGTTTCTCATATGTTCTTACTGCTTCAATTGCTACTGCAATTTAATCAAAGCATCCATGTTGTCTTGTTGATTATAGTTTGTTAATTACAAATTAGAAACTTAAATCCTAACAGCAAATGCTGCCGCACAAAATCCAAGCAAATGATCTAAGTCCGAAGTCCTCATAAAAATGACATAGTATATATATATATATACTAAGGAAATTGTCACTTGTTCTCATTATATAGTACCTCCTGTACACACAGATGATGATGCTACTGAAAATTTTCAACTCCTAAAACTCACCATGTAAAGTATACGAGTATACTTAACATTGCCTTATTACAATAGAAAAAAAAAATACACTATTAGAAACTAAACAATTCCTGTCGTTAAAAGTGCGCACTTTATTCAACATAAAAATGGTACAGACTTACTAAAGGTGAGAGCCATGCAAATCAATTACAAAATAATAATAAAAAAAACCCGAATGGTGCTTGCACATTGTATCAATTATCAAAGTTCAATTAACACTGTCAAAGAAGAGAATATGTTAATCACTAAAGTGACTTGGGCTAATTTGGAGTGACCAAACCCATTAGATTAATTAACTGGCGAAGTTGTTTTCTTAAGGCAACGACATGCACTAGGAGATCAAGGCAGAGAAGTTTGATGAATATTCAAGTATTCAACACTATCAGTTGTACCAGCAGCAGATATAGCAGATTTGAGACAGAGTCAAGATTTAAGATCGAATTTTTAACAATTGCTCAATGACAAACCAGTCGGAAACAGCCTAACAGAACGGCCTCAAAAATAAAGATTAACATATTTTTAAATTGCCAAATTGACTGTAATGTTTAAATTGCCTTTTGGAATCCAGGTTATTAGAAATGAGAAAGCCAAAAAGAGCTAGGAGATGTCGATAACCTCACCGAGCAAAAAGTGGACAAGCTAGTTGAGGATTTTTTGGAGGATGTGAAGCAGGATTTGATAGAATCCAAAGGCTGGCCTGAAAACATGTCTTCTTACATTGTATCAAAAGCAGATCTGAATGCTTATACAAGAGTCTTGGCAAAGAAATATACCAAAATTGCTACAAACGCAGTTAGTCCTGGTTTTACGAAAACAGATATCCACCAAAATACTGGGATTAACACAGTTGAAGAAGCTGCAGAAGGTCCTGTGAAGCTGGCTTTGATAGCTGACACTGGAATTTCTGGCCTCTACTTTGAAGAAACTGAAGAGTCAACCTTTGATTGAGGTTTAAGGTTGTTTAAGATTTCTTGTGGTTTTCAATTTCAGAATGGCTTTAACAAGGTACGCCTGTACGAGTACCATGACGGGTTGCATTATTTGGTCTGTTTGGTAATCAAGAAAATATTTTACTACTCCATTTTCCTGCAGCAGGCTAACAAAACCATGGACGCAAAAAGCCTTGGCCCTCGGTGATGTTGGTACTGAACTGCGAACACATGGTATCAGAGCCAGGTTAGACTAGAACCACCTTGACTAAGATGCATCCGAGCTTAACATGACTCAGACACCACGTGTTGGAACAAACACCAGTAATAGTATTATCCTCAACTTATACACCCAAACTCAAACCCAATGGATTTTGTAGGTGTGAGGTTTTACCATTAAGCCTCGATGCTATTTTGGTGGAATGGCCAGCTTATAAATTGTAAATTGTTTATCTTTTTCCTAATGTGGGATTTCTCTATTTATATTCAAGACCCCACAAAACTAACAAAGATTTCTAATCGCTTCGGCTGAAAACATATAAGCCGACAAGGTAGTAGATTTCCTACTCCTCAGAACAAAGCCAAAAGGTGATCGATATCCTAGCTCCCAGCTCCTTTTGCTTTATGATTTCAAATTACGTAGCTCGAACACATACAGCACCAAAGACCAGAAACTTTAGACAGGTAAAAGATAGAACCGACGCCAATAATTTGATAACAAATGCGATTCATGTAGAAGTCTAGTTTCTCGAAGAGTCTCTCTTCTTGAAGATTGAATCAGATCGGTGCAGAAGTGCTTTCCACACTTGCTTCATTCCACAATACTGTTCGTTTTCAGACAATTCTCTGCACTTCCATTAGTCTTTGAGGGCTCCAGTTTTATATCACTAAAACTTGAGGAATGTAAATCCTAGTGCAAGTTCTATGGATTTATTCTGCCGTGACTGTGGCTCCAGAAACTCCTGCATATGAAGTAATGCATAATTCTAGTGACATAAGTTGGTATTTATAAGAGGTGTCTGCCTACTTCCCAAGCAATTACAGCCTTACAGGGTGAAAAAAACAGAGTCGAATAACAGCCCTAGTCAAAGTGCCTTATTGGCCGGAACACCCAACCCTACACAAAAACATTGCCAATTTGAGCCCAGGAAGACCCAGCTTCAGTTTCAAATCAATAACGTCGACCCACTATCCTCGTTAAACCTTAAACCGGCGAGTGAAAATCAATGTGCCAAAATTTGAAGACAAAATAGTGTGGCTTCATCTCAACTTGTTCTACTCTATCAGAAATGCTCGACTTCAAAATTTCATTTATATTTATGTATGTGGATAGGATTTCGCAAATTTGGGGCAACACAAGGAATAAGCCCAGTTAGGCAATGAGGCATTGAGAATTTCCGAAGTGTATCAAATTATCCACATGAATTGGGTTG
>LYNE01007380.1:4111-14550 GCA_001662545.1 Rosa x damascena | reverse complement strand
CTCTGGTTCAGTTTCAGTTGAGCTAGCTAGCACCGTCCCAGTCACACTCTAATCGGACGGAGACGACGTTTAAGCAGGTAAAGATATCAACTTTCCTTCAATTTGTTATTTGCCGAGTCTGCTTCTTTCTCCCCATTTTGTTTCATCTTAGATTCATGACCAAAATCTTGGGTCAAGTATCATTTGTTTGATTATTAAGCTCTTCTGGGTTAGTGTTTGATTCTGGGTTCGGGTCTTCTGTGAATCTTGTTGTGTTTTTAAGTGGAAAGAGTAAAATGACATTCTAGCCAGAACTTCTCTTCCACTTGTTTGGTTTAGAAGAAGAACAACAGAGAGGTGAATCATTGAGCTTCATTTATTGTTTTTAGTTAATTAGTTAGTTAGATTCTGCTCACTGGTTAATTGTTGAAATGGGGTTACTGGGTTTTGGCTATGTTAAACTGTCCTGGCATTTCCTTTATCATGCGCACCCCTTATGGTCTCTGAGAGAATCTGAGTCTGGTTCACGTATCTGTTTTTGGGTACAATTAGTTAGCTCAAGTTGGATGAGCCGGAGGAGGAAGTGAGAGAAGAGGAGGAGATTGGTGCAATGGCGGAGCTAGGATTTCAGAATGGGGTGGGCTAAAAAACTTTTAATAAAAGTTTACTAATTCTTTTAAATTTTTTTTAAAAGTTTTACAAACCACATCTTAAACACATATCAAACAATCAAATAGTTAACTGATTAAAAGAAATCAACATTATAACATTTGATAGAAGTTTGATAACAAAAGTCTAAGACAAAATAACATACCTACTCAAATTACACCATACGCTCTTGAATAGAAGCAAAATCTTTAATTATTGAATCTGTATCATAATTCTTGGCCAACTCTCTTTCAATGTGGACAATTAAGTTATCAGCCAAAAAGTCATTCTCCATCTTGTTGCGCAATATTGTTTTGATACGTTTCATAGGTGAAAATGCTCTTTCTACTCATGATGTACCTCATCATGATGTGCTAAAGAATGTGCAAAAGATCATATAACCAAGAGGAACAGAGGATGAGCTTGTACCTAAAGGGTGAAGAGGTTAAGAGGGAGAACAGTGGTCAACAGATTGGACAGAATACCACAAGTTTTTCGTCTAAGGTCTGGGAGACTGGGACTTATTGATTTTGGAGAAACTGAGAAACAGTGAGAGAAAAAAGATAAAAAAAATTGACCTAATTTACTTAAATAAAAGGGAGCTTTTTATGGGACTATATAGGCTCCGTTTGGGATTGCTTCGCTTTAAAAAAAAAAAATCAGCTTTTGTTCAAAATTTTAGATTTTATTGTGTTTGGTAAATAAATAAAAAGCAGCTTTAACTGAAAGTTATAGGTCACTGGCAGCAGATTTTAGAAGCAGCCTAAAGGTTGCTTTTAGAAGCTGTTGTGGATCAAAACACACTCTGCAGTTGTTTTATGTACTGAGAGCACTTTTAAATATATTATTTACCAAACATGGAACTGTTTTAATTCACAGTTGATTATTCTCTTAACACAGCATCAGCAGTTTTTTTTTAAAAGTCACAACAATCCCAAACTAGCCCTATGTCTTTTAAAGCAGAATAGAAAATAAAATAAAATCAAATACTTCAAGAAAAGAAATAATATATATGTGACTAAAAAAAGGAAAAAGATAATATATGGACCAAGTTTAATAATATATGGGCTAAGTATAAAAATTTGGGGTGGGCTAGTTTTTAATATTTAATTTTTTAAACTAAAATTAAGCTACTAAGTAATGTTTTTTCAAAATTTGGGGTGCGCTGTAGCCCACCGGAGCCCGTGTGTAGCTACGCCTTTGGATTGGTGGTGGAGGAGGGTTTAGGGTTAGGGAGGAGGGGTCAAGGAAGGAGGTAATGGAGATGGAGATGGCAATGTGGGAAGTGTTTGACGCCGTTTCGGCAATGAAGAAGGCCTACGCTGGCCTGCAGAAGGCACATAGCCCTTGGGACCCGGAGAAGTTAAGGGTGGCCGACATTGCGGTGGTGGGGGAGCTGAGGAAGCTTGGACTGTTGAGGGAGAGGTTTAGGAGGAGATGTTCTGGCGGTGGAGGTCAAAGAGGTGGAAGAGCGGTGGCGGGGGGTACACTGAGGGAGGTGGTGGCACCATATGAGGCGACCGTGGAGGAGCTGAAGAAGGAGGTAAAGGCTAAGGAAGTAGAGGTTGATAACCTCAAGGAAAAGCTCAGTAGTGTAGTTAATGCCTCCAATGGGAATAATGGCAAGAAGGGCAGATCTATCTCAAGGAGGAAGGTAGGTTGCAGTCAACTTCAAGGTACTAATTACTAAAACCCTACCAAACGTTGTGGTTGTATTGAGAAGTAATAATTGCAGCTCTGTAATGGACTTGTTATTACAGTTGTAGCTGCTCCAGCACCGGATCTGTTTGAGGCAACAATGAGCCACGTGAAAGAGGCATCAAAGTCCTTCACTTTATTGCTCCTCTCTCTCATGCGTGCCTCTCATTGGGACATTGCCGCAGCTGTGCGTTCCATTGAAGCTGCCACTGTCACTGCCACTACCACAACAGCTATTAACACATCCTCCATTCTCACAACGACCCAGAATGGCAGTGCCAAGTATGCTCTCCAGTCCTACATTTCCAGCAAAATGTTCCAAGGCTTTGATCACGAGACATTCTACATGGACGGTAGCCTCTCCTCGCTTCTCAACCCAGATCAGTACCGCCGTGATTGCTTCACTCAATACCATGACATGAAGGCCATGGATCCTGCCGAGCTTCTTGGAAAATTGCCCACGTGTCACTTTGGCAAGTTCTGCTCAAACAAGTACTTGGCCATAATTCATCCCAAGATGGAAGAGTCATTGTTTGGAGACTTGGATCAGCGACGGCAGGTCTTAGATGGAAACCACCCCAGGAGTGAGTTTTACTGTCAGTTCTTGGGGATGGCTAAAGCAGTCTGGTTACTGCACTTGCTGGCCTTCTCTCTTGACCCAACACCTAGTCAATTTGAGGCTACTAGAGGTGCTGAGTTTCATCCACACTACATGGAAAGTGTTGTCAAGTTTTCGGGTGGGCGGGTTCCTTCGGGTCAGGTTGTCGGGTTTCCTGTAAGTCCTGGGTTCAAGCTTGGAAATGGGTCTATTATCAAGGCCAGAGTTTACCTAGTTTCGAGGGATTAGAGGTTTCAACAGATAAGGAAACATAATGTCCTAATGTTGCTAGAATTTAGTCCTACTCCAATAAATGTTCAACTGTGTTATATAAATGAAAGATGTGTTTTTTTTTTTTTTGCCTCTCTCTAGTTGCTATTACACAAACATAAATTCTGATTATCTGGGATCTTGTAGTCATACTCATTTTACAGTGTCATTTTGGATTTAATCACTATTGATCCGACTATAAAAGACCAATAAAATGGAGATCATTGATCTTCAAATTGGGTCCGGATTTGGATTTTCAGCTTCCATATCAGTGTTTGTTGTGGCTTATCACCCTGTACCAATTGCATATGGATGACCGTCTATTAAACGCCAACAAATCCCTGCAGAGTTTTATATGCTGCGTGAGTTGCAAAATATTTGATGAAGCCGGTGTTCATGAATCTGGACTGATCAGTTATCAAACATTCAAATGGCAATGGCAACAAGTGGTACAGAATTACAGTGAAAGCATGAATTTAAAAATACATCAGTTTCATACTTGAATGTCTTGATGAAGCAATTCAAGGTGCTTTTGTCCATTATTGAAAGAAATTTCACACATGAAAGCCTCTAGTAGACTAGTACAACCCGACCCTTGACAGTCAAGTTCAAAACCGAGGGAATGTGAGAATGGATTAAATCCTGGAAGGTGGTGCTTTTGGAAGTTGAATCAATCATCACCTAATAGTCCGCCTAGGTTGGCACATTAACTTTTCGGTCTTCTTGCGTCCAACTACAGAAAATTTTCTGTTTTTTAAGCTTGTCAATTTTAAAATTTGTTTATTGCAGTTCTCTAGATTTTTTTATTTTTAAGGGAAAAACGACCAACTCCATTAAATTCAATGAGACAACTCTTTCGAAATTACTTAAGAAAAGCAGGAGGTACAACACCCTATTGAAAAGAAAGAGAATTAGTATATGCAATTATGCAAAATGAGCTAACTTGTGAGCCACAACATTTGACTTAACGATAAGTATAAGTAAAATAAAAATCTGGTATCTATTATCGATAAGTATGAGTAAAATAAAAATCTAGTATCTATAGAAGATGAAAATTAATATTATTTATCTTAAGCTAATCAAATGTCATTTTCCACATCATAGATTATGATGAGTCCACATCTTTTATTGCAACTAAAACTTCAACCTGCTCCACAAACACTACATTTGAAACAGGTTTATATAAACCTCCCCGACATTGTCCATTAGCATCCCTATTTATACAAAGCCATATAGACAAAATCAAAGTAAAGAGTGATTTAGAGCATCTCGAGTTGATTCTCTAATTTAGCTCATTAGTGTTGAAGGAAATCAGATTTGTGTGCCTTATCAAACTAGTTGTTCCATGATTGTAATATATATGAGAGAATGTTTTAGAATTTCTAGTTCTATTCGGAATAGTTTTCCTTGTATCATTAGAACATGTACTTTATAATTCCTATATATAGGGCTCCTATTCTCAATATTGAATATACAATTCTCTCATCAATTCTCTCTCGAATCTATTATCCTTAAACAGGTTATCAGCACGAGCCCTAACCTTGAGATCAAAAATCCCAAACCAGAAAATTCTTCAACATCACTTTTTCCACTGTTGCACCTAGCCGTGCTAGACTAGCCACTACTGCCCACCTGCACGCTGCCCCTGCAGCCCTTACTCACCCGTGTGCCAGCTACTGCCCCTGCAGCATCGCCGCACGCTTGCTGCCCCTGCAGCAGAGCAGGACTCTCGTTCCTGTGCAGATCAGTCTTCTTGAAAGCCCCGAAACGTCTTGATAGAGACCTCAGATCAAAATACTTCCTTCATCAAAGTTGTTCATCTATGTCTCTTCTATCTGAACTCCAAATTTCAGCCTTATCGAAGTTGTTTTGAGACTTGTACACCAATCGAAGTGAAAGCTGTTCAGAGGCAAATCTGCTCCGAATTTCAACAAAAAAATCCTTGAAAACCGCTGCTGCCACCTTCAAGCATCACTGCAGCAGCTCCTAGCCCATGCTATCCTCATCTGCTTGCCTGCCCCTACAGCACCTACGAGCACCTGCGCACGCATCCGTCGGCCAGTTCCTCGGCCAGACCTGTATCAGCCACACAGCAGGGATTGAAAGATAGTTTGCAATCCCCGACCCAGGATCAATAGCACGCCTGCATCAACACGCGCGTGTATTGAGAATTTCAAATTCTAAAATTCTTGAGTAAGTTTGCACTAGTAAGTTGTTCCCGTTTTTGAAATTTAAATTTATTTTTATTTTTCTCCGGGGGCTTACAAAATCCCTTCTTCTACATCCCACCTTTCTATAACGTGGATTTGATTTGCTAAAAGCGGAATCGTGGGGATTCACGCTACATACAAACTAAGAGCGTTCGTCATCTTCAGACTAAGAGCGTCTGTGAGGATCGATTTTTACGAACTAAGAGCGTTCGTAAGCATAAACCATATAAACGTCATTGGTTTCAATCAAAATTAAAAAAAAATTGGAAACCATCAACAAAGACAATGGTTATAACTCTTTCTCACTAAGCGTACTCAAAAGTAATTGTGATGTCTAGGAAAGGTTTGAACTGAGAGAAACGTTTTAAAAGTGAGCAACGCTCCACCAAAATCTCGCCTTACCTTACCTAGTCACAACCAAATTGGAATTACCAAACGGATTGAGTAACTACTACTTGTCTAAACTTGATTATCCTTTTTGGATTAAATTTAGAAACTTTGACATAATCATTGGATTTCATTAAAATAAAGTGTTGCTTTTGATTTGAACTTTATCCATTCAAGTATGTTTCCCGGAGAGCTAGAATGCCTCGTGGATAATGCTACTACGCACACCATACTTCGAAATAGGCAGTTATTTCTTGAGATGACGCCTACTCGATCTTTAGTGACTACGATGGTAGGGTCATCTAAATTGATTCATGGTCGAGGACCAGCTCAATTCTTGTTGCCACGTGGCATAATCATTAATGTCACTAAAGCTCTCTACGCTCCTAGGGCTGAAAGAACCCTTTTGAGCTTCAAAGATATAAGAGCCAATGGTTTTCATGTGGAAACACATTGTGAGAATGGACAAGAGTTCCTTTGCATCACCTCTAATGACTATGGACATAAAAGAGTCTTAGAGAAACTTAAGTGTCGATCTAGTGGGTTATATACAACCACTATTCGAGTAATTGAATCCAATCATGTTATGAGAGATGATTTATGGGATTCCGACACATATAGGCTTAACCATGACCGTCTGGGACACCCAGGTCGTCATATGATGATCAGTATATTAAAGACTTCACATGGATATCCATTCTTCGTAACGAAGAGAAGTAAGAACCATAAATTGGTTCGAGGAGATGCACCTACGCCTCATGGCGCCAAGACTGTGCAAGACCTGCCACTTAGGGCCGGCGTTGTCTACCCCCTACGGCAACAACATGGCTTTGACGCCATGGACCAATCTTTGACCCCTCCTTCTACTTCTAAAGTCAATTGTGACTTTATGGCTCAACCAAAATCCTCATTGGTTGCTTCTAAAGCCCATCATTCGTTCTGCAAAGCCTACTCTTTCGCAAAATTAGGATCGAGACCATCCTATGCAAAGGACACTAAAGAAAATATACCATTCTTACAAAGAATCCAAGGTGATATATGTGGACCTATTCAACCATCATGCGGACCATTTCGATATTTTATGGTGTTGGTTGATGCATCGACACACTGGTCATATGTCATGCTATTGTCCACTAGGAACGCTGCATTTGCTAAACTCCTAGCACAAATTATTAAGTTAAGAGCTCACCACCGTGATCATCCTATTAAGTCTATAAGATTAGACAACGCTGGGGAGTTTACATAAAAAACTTTTGATGATTATTGCATGTCCATTGGGATTGAAGTTGAACATCCAGTTCCTCATGTTCACACCTAAAATGGTCTCGCATAATCCGCCATTAAACGACTACAAATGGTCGCTAGGGCATTGGTAATAGGGCATTGGTAATGCGCACCAATCTCCCTATTTCTGCTTGGGGCTATGCAATATTGCATGCAGCTGTGCTTATTCGTCTGAGGCTCATTGCCACTCAACCCTTTTCTGCGTCCCAGATGGTGACTGGGTATGAGCCTAATGTCTCACACTTACGCATATTTGGGTGTGCAGTATATGTGCCCATCGCGCCGCCACAGCGCACCAAAATGGGTCCTCAACGACGATTAGGCATTTATGTTGGATATGATTCTCCAACTATTGTCCGCTATTTAGAACCCTTGACAGGCGATCTCTTTACCGCAAGCTTTGCGGATTGTCATTTCGATGAGACAGTCTTCTCATCGTTAGGGGGAGATAAGAACATAAATGTTCAACAGGAACGACATGAATTGTCGTGGTCTGTCCCCACTCTGTCTCATCTTGATCCCCGAACCGCACAGTCTGAAATTGAAGTGCGGAGAATTCTTGATCTTCAGAACGTAGCAAAATCGATGCCTGATGCGTTTTCTGATATTGCTAAAGTGACGAGATCACATATACCTGCTGCAAACGTGCCTGTAAGGATTGATGTCCCTAAAATTAGAGGACATGATGCCATCTCAAGGGCAAATGAGCATGGCGCCAACGTCCCCTCTCACAGTGATGGTGACGTTGTGGCTAGGCCCACGGCTCCTGCCAGAAAGCGCGGGAGGCCCCTAGGTTCGATGGATTGTCTCCCAAGAAAGAAAGCGAGTTTGGCATAGAATAATCCATTAATCATCGATGTGAATAATCCATCTCATGAGAATATTCTGGATTATGGTTATGTCCAAGAGACATCATTATGGGACGCTCCAATGTCAGAACCAACTCCAGAGAATAGAGAGATCTCCATGAATTACACTAGTGTACATGAGATGATAGATAGAAATTCTATGGCTATTGATGATGCATTTGCATATCATGTTGCAAAAGGAATTATAGAATGTGATGATATCGAACCTCGGTCTATCGAAGAATGTCAACGAAGAGCAAATTGGCCTAAATGGAAAGATGTAATCCAGGCTGAATTGGATTCACTAGCAAAGAGACATTTGGGCCTATAACACAGACACCCCCAGATGTAAAACATGTTGGCCCTAAATGGGTCTTTGTTAGAAAGCGTAATGAGAAAAATGAGGTGGTTAGATATAAAGCCCGCCTCGTGGCGCAAGGTTTCTCACAACGCCCTGGAATCGACTACGAGGAGACATTTTCTCCCGTAATGAACGTTATAACGTTCCGCTACCTTGTCAGTTTGGTAGTTTCTGAAAAAATTGACATGCAGCTTATGGATGTGGTTATAGCATATCTCTATGGGGATTTAGATTCAGAGAAATATATGAAGGTTCCAGATGGACTTCAATTACCCAAATCAAGTGGCTCTAAACCACGGAGAGCGTTTTCAATAAGATTAAAACGCTCACTATATGGATTAAAACAATCTGGACGGATGTGGTATAACCGTCTAACTGACTACTTGATTGGGAAGGGATATATTAATAATGAAATATGCCTATACGTGTTCATTAAAAGAACAAGTTTCGGATTTGCAATCGTAGCAGTTTTTGTCGATGACATGAACCTAATTGGAACTCTAGACGAGTTGAAGGAAACTACTAAATACTTGAAATCCGAATTTGAGATGAAGATCTTGGGAAAACACGGTTTTGTTTCAGTTTAGAACTCGAGCACCTTAGTGATGAGATTTTGATCCATCGATCAGTCTGCATATACTTAGAAAATCTTAAGGCGGTTTAATGAAGATAAAGCAAAGCATGTGAGTACTCCCATGATTGGTCGTAGTCTTGAGCCCGAAAAAGATCCGTTTCGTCCAAAAGATGAGGCCGAAGAATCATTAGAGGCCGAAGTGCCCTATTTAAGTGCAATAAGCGCATTATTGTACTTAGCTCAATGCACAAAACCAGACATCTCCTTCGCAGTGAACTTGTTAGCTAGACATAGCTCTGCGCCAACACGCCGCCATTGGATTGGTGTAAAGACAATCTTTCGATACTTAAGACGTACGATTGATATGGGCCTATTTTATCCCTACAGAGAGAAAAGGAATGACTGACGGATGGGATCGGATCATATTGGCTCAAGAGCCAATGTCCAAAATGCCATGACTGGCAACATTGCCGCCACCACCACCAAGGGTGGCCGGCCTCACCATCCTCCACTCCATCAAAACGACAATGATGTTTTAATAGGTTTTGCTGATGCAGGGTACCTCTCTGACCCTTACAAATGTCGCTCCCAAACAGGTTATATCTTTACCCTGAGAAGCACTGCGATATCTTGGAGGTCTACAAAACAGACCCTTGTTGCTACTTCCTCAAATCAAGCAGAGATTATTGCTCTACATGAAACTGTACATGAATGCATATGGCTAAGGTCTGTCATTAGACATATTCAAGGAAGCTGTGGTTTGAAGTCTACCACAGATAAACCTACATGCATTTATGAGGATAATGCAGTTTGTATTGAACAAATGACGTTAGGTTTCATGAAGGGCGACAACACCAAGCATATATTGCCTAAATTCTTTTATAATCAGCAACAACAATCACTTCTAAAGATTGAAGTAAATCAAATCCGATCAGAGGATAATGTAGCGGACTTATTCACAAAGTCGTTACCTAAATCCACCTTCGAGAAACATGTAAAGCGTCTCGGATTGAGAAAGTTATCCGACTTCCCATGATTGTAGCAATGAGGGGTAGATATCAACATCAGGGGGAGTTATGATGTCTATATGTTCGATCTCGAAGAGTGAATGACGTGCTGTGCTCTTTTTATCCTTCGACCAGGGTTATTTTTGTCCCACTGGGTTTTTGTTTCCTGACAAGGTTTTTAACAAGGCAACGGATAAAGCGTCACCACCAAGTTTGAGCGGCACAAGGGGGAGTGTTAAAGGAAATCAGCTTTGTGTGCCTTATTAAACTAGGAGTAGTTCCATGATTGTAATAGAAGAGAATATTATAGAATTCCTAGTTCTATTCGGAATAGTTTTCCTTGTATCATTAGAACATGTACTTTGTAATCCCTATATATAGGGCTCATATTCTCAATATTGAATATACAATTCTCTCATCAATTCTCTCTCGAATCTATTATCCTTAAACAATTAGCTATTTCAAAGGGCATATTATAGAACACTAGCCTCCAACCGTCTCTCTAAATGACTTGTGTAGAGAGCAAGAATGAATCTCTAATATGTTTGCTAATTTAAAATTTTCATTTTGATTTT
>LYNE01007378.1:11169-21438 GCA_001662545.1 Rosa x damascena | reverse complement strand
GAAGAAGAGGAAAGAAAAGGAGAATCTGGAAATTGGATTGTGGGTCTCTGCAACTAAGACTCGCACAACCAGAATTCAAAATAAAAAAGCAAGGTCTATCCAAATAGAGGAAGAAGATGAGAAATGAATATTTGACTTCTGCAAATGAATTAAGACGAACAAGCAGAGAAATAACTCAGTGATTTCGTCTCCATCATTATTCTTTTCCCTTCTTCAGTTTCCCGGAAACCAAACACATGATTCGTGCCTTTTGCTGGTGTTCAAATTTCAGAAGAAAACACAAATTTCGAAGCAAAGAGCTCCAATTTTAACATATATTATTCACAAAAAAGGGGATGAATTGTCAAAAAGATGGACTACTATTTTCAATGCTGGACCACAGAATAATTCAGGAAAACGAAAATCGAAAAAGAGAGAGGAGAGGAACAAGACGAACAAGAAAAGAGAGTTCTGCTCAACATGAAGGTCCAGTTCACAAAACTGAAAATTACCGGTGAGGACAAAGCACACAGAAAATCGATACTAACATGAGACGAACAAAGATTTCAGCCCAACGATGGATCCAAATCCTGCGCCGCCTCAGAGAAGAGTAAAGGCAATCGGTGCAATGCCTCTGAAAAAATAAAACAGACCGCCTCTGAAAATCGAAAACCGAACATCAATACCAGAAAATAGATTGCTTCGCCTTGCCCGAGATTTCAAAAGAACAAAGCAGAAACAAATATTTGAGTGTTTATGAAACAAATGGAGTAAAACGATGTGAAACTTGAAGAATCGGAACAAGAAGATGAAATCAAATCCAGCAGCAAAAAAATCCTGAAAAGAGAGCTGGTTTTTCTGATCTGTGAGTCGGAACAATGAATCCTCACCTGTAATACTAAGATTAAACTCGCAGAAGAAACTTCGTCCTTTCGGAAATCTTGCTCTGCTGGCGCACCAAAACTATGGGGAATGCAAATCTACAGCCAAAAATGAAGGATATGATTCCAATTCAGAGCCTACGGCCCTGACACTCATGAATCAGCGACGGTTGTATCAGTACGGATTCTTCACGAAACCGCTCAAATCTCTTGAAAATGTACCTGTGGAACCAAAATCAAACAACACCGATGAATTAGCACAGGACACAAATCGTTCACCAAACCGCAGCCAATCAAACTACCCTCACCTCTAAACTTGAAATTCTCGACCACCTCTCGGCAAAATTTCAGTCAATTGAGATCAGATTTCAAAATCATCAAACTAAATCGAAACCGAATCCACTTGGAATACGTTCCGAAACTCCTCGAATGTATCTGCAAAACCGAAACCCAGGCCGAATTAAACAAAAATTTTCTAAGATGGAAAACAATACAAATCAAGCTCGATTGTCTATTGCGAACCTTTCCGAGCTTCTAGTTTTCTCTCTGAACACGAACACAGAGACGAAGCTTCGAATTAGATCCTTGACATTACACACAGTCAAGCTCTATAAATCCTCGCCTAAATTGGTTTCTCAATTCCAAAACAAACAGAGAGAAGAAGGGAAAAAAAAAATCGTCAAGGCCTCAGAGACGAAGGCCAAAACTACAGAGCGAGAGAACTTCTCTTTCTCCTTTTCTTCTTCTTGTTCTTGTTGTTTCTGATGGAACGAAACGAAATGCACTCTCACCTTTCAAACCCAGGCTTTATACCACCCCTCCTACTCTCCGTCACTTTCTAACCGTCCAACACCGAGCATTCTCGACCTTTGATCAGATATCCAACGGCCATTAAGCCTCGGCTCCTTAACTGTCAGCTCCCCGTTACGACGTTCTAATCCCTTGACGCCGTTCGTGAATCTAACAGAATCTAGTACGGCGTTAAGTTCCAATTATTTGCATTACCCGGATTATTTTTTATTCTGACAGAAATTAAATTTATTTATTAGCTTTTTCTGGTGAACCGGTTCGATGGCGTTCGGGTCATGTAGTCATCGACTCATTACTCATTAGTGTGAAACTAACTATGGTAAGTTAACCAGCGTCTTGGGTCTAACGTTATCAGACAATTTTCCGTAATGTATGGTTACTCTGATCGATTATAGACCGCATACAAACGATGCTTAAATTCTGTTAGTACGATTCTGGACCAATTTAATTTTTCAATGTTGACCATGTGTGTCAGCAATAATGTTCACTAACACTATGCGATTGGAACACATTTTGGAGTTGGGAAAATAGGGTACAGTGTAGAGGGGTTTTGTTACTATAGGAGTGCAACTTTGGTCACATCTAGAGTAGGACATTTTGATAATGGGCGACCGATCATCAATCCAAACTAAAGCGCAACAATCAATGGTGATTCTTTTCAACTTTTGATCCAGTTTGGTCGTCGATCAATGTACCAAATCGGTAGCGGAGAGCTTGATGAAAACAGCGGCCATCTGTTTACAAGCACGACCATTTTTGAAATTGTAAAATTGGAGGTAGTCAATCGATACGTAGTTGCGCAAGAAGATCGACGACTCTGGGGTTGGATTCAACGGACCCTTCAGCCACATGTGAGCTTAGCAGGTTGGAAGGTCAATCCGAACCATAAAGGGAAGTGCAAAATAGCATCTATGCCCTCACTCGGCCCTGTAGCGGCCCACAGTGACTTACCAAACACAAAATGACAAGAATCTAGTTATGATTGTGTATGTGACATAAACCAAATTAGAGTAAGCAACTAAGCACCCAAAGTTTGTTATCCAAAAGGGAATATACATCAATCATATCATATCTGCTTAATCAATTTTTTAATACGGTACCATTTTGTTGTGAAATTATTAATCTATTTTGTTTTCTTGAAAGTCTCGAAACTAGTATCTTAAAATATCTTATATTAGTCAGATGCAATCAATTATTGGTAACGCGCATCCCTATGAATTATATAATACGGATACGATTGAAAGGTTAATTGGACCCACAGCTGTTGCTTACCCATTTTGTAAGAAAACTATTCAAATTAAAAGACAAGAAATAAAGCGGACAAACGAATTAGAATCGACAGCCAAACTTTCATAACCAAATACATACACCTGCTGCTCAGGTGCAGATTCACACACAACAAACGTTCTAATATTTAGGGAAGCTTCAAATATATAATGCCCTCTAGGAAAAGGAGCTTCAGTTATATTTACAGGGATTTTCACTGAAGCAATCGGAATTATAATCATTGGAGATGCGTCCCAAGACATGTTTGTATATAGAAACGACCAGATACTGGTCATTCGAATTCCAGATTTTGAATAAAATCAAGCACTGAATCCCCTGTGCAGAGAGCTCCATCGGCCAGAAGGAACATTGACGCAGGCTTGGGCTGAAGCCTCGGCCATCTGCTCCTTCGTCATTCCAGCGTTGCAGATGTTTGCCAGGGAACGCATGTGTTTCATTCCATACTGAGATAGAGATCCGCAATACGTCTCAAAACTCCTCACCTGCACAAATGATCCATCAGGCAACTAGATTTCAGGTATCAAGAGAAAACACTTCTCTTCAAGTCAATACCATCTACGAAACAGAATCAGAAAGGTGTTTAACAGAATTAAGGACACATTTGACAGGAGGATTACCATTGTCTTAAGACAGTCCCAGTCATCAACAAGTGGCTGTCCAGCAGGTCGAACAGCACTGAGGACCTCTGGACCTTTTTTGATTCCAAACAGGAGTTTCCCAATAAGTTTCATGCTTTCATCTATATGCATTCTGTGAGACATTGCTTCAAGAAATTCTTTTTGGGCTTGAGCTTTCCTTGGTGAGCCTTCAGGAGCCTTGCGGAACTGCATAAAAAGGAAGAAAAAAATAAAATAAAAAAGTTGTCAGAGGGTCTTAGATCTTCAAGCTAACTGCTTACATTAAAAAGAAATTTATAGAATGACATCTTGTCTTCAGAAGTACAGCAAGTAACAAGAAAGGCTATTGTTTATATTTAAAATGAACCATGTTTCTTCTTAGTATATACAAAGCATTAGACAATGTACACTATCCTGTCAGTCAACCCCAGTAGATTTAATCTCTCCCTGACCATGTATATTATGTAACCTTAAATTTGGTCCACCTCCCAAATTGCCAACCATATTTATTGTTTTCATTCAGTATTAGCACTCCAAATTATTGTTACCAGGCAGAGCCTTGCACTGCCTCTTTTGGACCTTTATAGTAGCAGAGATCTGAGAATGGTTTCAAAATTTCCCAAATAGTTACAACATGGTACCATTTATAGGTATGCAAATATAAATCAAGTATTCCCCCTCATCATTGCTGATATCCTTCCTGATTTTTAATTCTTAATCATATCGATCAAAGATTCAAAATGTCTAATAAAATGACAAACTTCCCAACTATAAGTATGCAAAAAGATGACTAAACATACATTTAAGCAAAACCAACAGAAAAGTATTATAAAAAGAAAGAGATATGAGATATAAACCTTGTCCCAGAAATGGACCAGATCAGCATCCCTCTGGTTGACAGCTTTGGAAGATGGCCTGAAGAAGTTTTGAGGCATGAAAGTGTAGTTATCATTTGCAGGATTTGTCCCCATATACATGAAGAGGTTGTTCTTGCTGAGCTCTATGTCGCCATATTGCATGACATGAGAACCATAAGCAGAATTATCATTCGCTGTCCTTGATTTGACCTGGGCCAGCATATTGAGATCATATAATTGCCATCAGAGACCAACCGGAAGACATCCAAAGTAAGGGAATCTAAAAATTGAACAGACCTCAAGATACCTCAATGATTGTGCCCCCACCTTTCTTTGAGTAAGGACAACCTTTTTCATTTACTTAAAACATACCATAAACAGCTACTCTACCTAACTAATCCTTTTCTTCCAAATAAATGTGTTCTCTACTTTTTCCATAACAATTCAGTAAGCAACAGGTTCTTACCAGTTCATACTGCTGGTGCAAAGTTTCTGACTTCAAGTTGTGTATGTCACTGTCATAGGATCAAAATGAAAAATAAGAATTCTATCTTCAATTTGAGAGGAGAAACTGAACAGATATGATTTCATAAAGATTAAAGACAATCCAAATTCTTACACAAACAGAACAAGAAACCAAAAACAAAAAGAAAGTGGCATTTAATCATACAGAATAATTTCCATTAAATTAAAATGTAGAGATTCAGCTCCTTCTAGATGTGTATCATATTTCAAATTTCTATTTAATCGTATATTCTCCTATTTTCCGAGGAATCTTATAGTGAAAATCTAATCAAGGAGTAATATACTTTACACGAAGCTACAAGTGTTGGGAGAAATACTTTGCATACCTATCTTCCATCCAAGCAACACTATACAAGTCACCCAAACAGGTTTCATATTCTGGGGGAGGACTAGGAGACTCTCCCGGGCAGTAAGTCCCCCAACTGCTCTCTACTGCATTTGATGCTGTAGTTGCAAAGATATTCAAACCTTCAGGAAGAAGACCCTCAAAGATACTTCCGGATTCACAAGCTTCAAGATAAAATACCTGCACTTCACAAATTAGCCCAACTCTATTGGTATATGCAGGATGCATGCACACTTCAACTAGGAACTTACCAAACTTTCATATGTCCCTGCAGCATGCTTCTTCTTTAGAACTTCTATGAGCCTGTTTGCATAAATATAAGGACTGGTAGGCATCCCTGGAAGAAAAAAAAGAAACAGTTCAGTTATGGAGAGCTTTTCAATACTGTAACATGCAAACTTGATATCTAAATTAATTAAAATAAATAAGACTTCAAAACAACACATAATTTCATATCCGGTTTTCAAATCTAAAGGCAGGCGGTTCATTTATCAGGTTCAGTGCTTCAGCTTGAGACCTATTTCACGAATTCCATAGAAGGCCACAGTCACTACAATATTGTGGTCCTGATAAAGCCAGGCATAAGTATCACTAAGTATCGCCCTAACAAACAACGTCTACAGCATGCCACATCCCTCTATAGAAATGTTTTCTTCCAGAGCTCCAAGGGGTCTGCCATGAACTTAATGAGTACTTGAAATACAATCATTCGAACGACCATCCACAATATATATATATACCACTATTGGCTCAACTCAAACAGGCATAAACAATCAACCAATTTAACCCTCACACAACAACCAAAGCAGGACAAATTGTTCCGTCTAAGTTGAGCTACTCACCAAGTACTCCAGGGCCACCATGATCGGAGTAGTATATGAAGATGTGATCATTCGGACCACTGTCCACAACTTTCCCACTACCCCCGGTAATGGCAGTTTTGTTTCCAAGAATAGCAGCAAAGAAATTATTAACAGTAACATCATCCCCAGTGTAATCCTGCCACAATCAAATAAACCGCATAAGGCAAACTAACAAATCCAGCAATTCCAAACTAAGTCAACACCTGAAGGAGAGGATCACAGACCTTCGGAACTCCTTTATAAACATCATCACCGTGAGGACTGTTGATTATGACTCCTTGCCTAGGGTTCTCTTCATTGTAAGCAATATCATCATACATAAATACAACAATATTTTCATCTTTCAGCCCACCTTTCTTCAATAATTGATAGGCATGGCATATATCAGCCTGAAAACAAACACATGTTTCAAGCCTCAATCGCTAAATCAACTTCAGATTAAATGAGATTAACTCACTTATTGATCAAGCAAGGCCACAATTAATCACCTGATGCCTGTAATTCCAGTATCCATTGGAGCCGGCGATCAAAACGGCCCACCGTGTGCCGACGGTGCCGTCCTCTTGCTGATCGGCGCCGCCGCCGTCGTCGCCGGCCCGGAAGAATCTCGAAGCTTCGGACGGCAACCGTAAGACGTCTCCGATCAGGTCGCGGGTGCCGGTGGCGGAAGAAGAGATGGAGACTAGCAAGAAAGGAAGGACGGCGACGACGGTGGCCAACCGAGTCATGGCGGTTTCCGGCAAAAGTGGAATAGGATATTTTTTATTGGTGGAGCTGTGTTTCGGTGAAGGTCGCAGTGTTTGTTGTTTATTTATTGGTGGTCGATCACGTGGGATTTCTTTTTCGATACGACTCTGATGATAAGCTTGTGGGTCCCTTCTGGGATACATTTTGGAAAGGCGGGCGTTCAATCTGGAGCGTACACGTTAGATCCGGATCGCGTGTCCCGCTATATTTTTCGCGGGTCAGCAACGCAGTAAATATTGCTGGAATTACGAGTAACGGGTGTAAATCCGGCGGAACGGGAAATTCCTATTTTAAAGAATACAGTTAAAACATAAAATCTCAGGTTCATTTCTTCTACAGTTTTGTTGAATTATGTTTACGTTGACCATTTCTCTAAGTTTCATTGTTTCAACTTTCTCCAATCATCTGTTTATCGTAAAACTATAAAATTGATCCTACTACGCTAAATTATTCTCGTGATGGTTTATCTTATAATTTAAAGGTAACTTAAGCTTATTCTTTTTTCAGAAGAAGAAGAACTTAAGCTTTATAATCCTCTCTCTCAGTTAAGAATTTCATCACCTCGAATCATATTTATTCAAGACTCTTTATTTTATACTAGGGCTGGGTAAAAAAGCCCGAAAACCCGCAAACCCGGACCGGCCTGTCAAAGTCCGATCCTTTCAGGCCGGGCCCGCATTTTCAAAGTTGCGGTTCGAGCCGGGCCCTGCATTTCAAAGTTGGAAAAGCCCGTTTAGGCCCGTCTTAGTTAAAAGAGACAGATGTCCATGTATTATTGGACTTAATATAAGGCTCAAAATCTCTACCATGGGATCAGATACACTGAATTGTTTCTCACTCAAATACCTAAAGGGCTAAAATCCTAAATGACTAAACGTCTAAACCTATAATCAATCTCACTATCTCAGCCATTTCTCCGCCTCCTTCAGACCTTCAGTCGTCCTTCCCATTCCCAAACCCGATCTGAACCCAGCGCTGAGCTGAACCGATCTCTTCCGAACATCACCCATCTGAATCCTCTCCGGCTTCCTAGCAACCGATCTGAGTAGAGAGCCGAAACCCGATCTGAACCCAGAGCTGAAACCGGCCACCGAAACATCACCGATCTGAATCCTCTCCGGCTTCCGAAGCCCGATCTGAACCCAAAGGTGAAACCCGAGCTGAAGCCAGAGCTCAAACCCGAGAGTAGAGAGGGCGCCATCAATTAGTGCTTCCGAAACCTGATCTGAACCCAGAGCCTCCCCCTCCGCCATGTCCACCAACGCTGTGAGTTTCTTCCTCTCAGTTTCTTTGATTCTTTCTCTTAATCTCTTTGTATCTCTGTTCATATGTTGTGATATTATGTTATAGTGAAGTTTGTTGTTTGATTTTGGAGGTGTCTGAAAACAGAGTTGTGATTGTGGCTTAAGAAGCTCTGAAGGTGTTCTTCTTCGAAATGGTGGCTCTGGAAGTGTCTGATGGAGTTGTGATTGTGGCTTAAGAAGCTCGAACTGATAGTCTGACTGCTTAAGTGAGAAAAACTGTTGAATTGCTCCTTCCAATTTCGACTTTCTATTTGAATTGCAGCTTTGTATTTGAATTAGGACTTTGTAGTTGAATTGCAACTTTGTATTTGAATTGGGACTATGTATTTGAATTGTATGTCAGATTGTTCTTGACTTCTTGTATTTGAATTTAGAGAATGAACTCTACATATTTGGATATTTGAATGTGCAGGTTGAACTTTACATATGGGTAGTGTTTTGAACTTCAACATGTTGAAATGAAATTCCATATATGTGTGTGGGCAGGTAGCAAAGAATGAAAGTATAAAACTGGTATTTGGGCCTGAAAGCCCGGAAACCAGGCCCGAACAAAAACGGGCCGGGCCCGGACCGGTCCCTGTTGGTGCCAAAACGGGCTTTAGGCCCGAACCGTAAAAAACGGGCCGGGTCCGGGCCCAGTGAAATTTTTGTTGAGCCCGGCCCGTGGCCAGCCCTATTTTATACATGTTTTTACACATCATTTTAGTTATTAAATTTAAGTACTTTTAATTGTCTTGATTAATTTCAAATATGTTGTGGCAAATAATGTGGAGACCATAATAATATTTAAATAAAAAACTTAAATTAAAATAATTTTATACAAATTTACCGTGGACCACAAAATAGATATTTAATAAAAGAAAATAGACTTAAAATATTATGGATTACATGAAAAAATTGCACAATACGTGCCGGACAAGTGAGCCTGTCATGATAAAGGGGGCTCCGGGCTCATATAGTGGGTCATCAGAAAAAATATACAATCAATGTGTTTTTTTTTTTTTTATGACAGAAAAAGTTACAAAATCAATGTGTTTTTTTTTTATGACAGTAAAAGTTACAAAATCAATGTGTTTTTTTTTTTTTATGACCCGAAAAAGTTACAAAATCAATGTGTTTGATTATGAGGCTTTCGAATTGGCAGTCTTTCTAGCTTGAATTTTAAACTCAATACTCGCACGTCAGCTCCAGTTACTTTTTTTTTTTTTGATGACACAGTAGCTTTCTGGATTTTGGTTCGTATAGGCCAATGGCCCTCTACTCGTTTATACATCAAATGTGGACAGATTCAATGAATCTACCACTAATTATGTAAAGGGTTGATGACAATTATTGAGGCTATTGTAAGTTCACACTCACTATCATACCTTTTGGAATCGGAAACTTACCAACTTGGGATAGAGAATTTTGGGAAACTTACTTACAATTTTTATCTGCATAATGATAGATTGAATTTTAAGTTTGAATTTCTTTCTCATAAGATTTAATCAAAAATCACATAATACAATCTAACAACTTTGTCTTATAAAACATAATGAAATTTTATTGGTAAAATAATTTGTTGTTAAATCTACATTAACAACTTATTTGACAATTTTAGTGTAAATTAGGTTATTAACGTTTTTGGTGTAAAAGAGGGTGTTCACCCTAAACGAGTAAAGGGTATATGAATGACATTGGTAGGTTGGTGGAATGGACAATTTGGAATTGTACTTCAAAAATTTGGTAGGAGATGTGTGAATAGGAAACACTCTAGTTTGAGTTGTTAGTTTTCATAATTTTGATACTATCAATATTTAACCAAAATAAAAAGTAACTTCAAAATTAGTATTTAAGTATTAATGTTGACTAATAATTGTCAAAATTTCAACCGACACTCAAATTTTCATTGAATTTTTATAAATTTAAAATACCAAAATTTTCATCGAATTCCACATTTCAAAACTTCACCACGTGACACGGTTGCCGTATTTAAGACTTTGTCTTTAATAAAAAATCACTTATCCACACTTTTTTTAAGGACTCTTCACACTTTTTAAAGGAAGGAAATCAC
>LYNE01007378.1:0-10961 GCA_001662545.1 Rosa x damascena | reverse complement strand
GGTGAATGGGTAATGCTCCTTGATGTGCTTTATGGTTGGTTACTCTTAAGGTTGCCTTTACATACTGAGACATATTTCTCCTCTATAGTCCCCCTTCACCTTGTAGCTTTTAGATGATCTAATGTTGCTGCTGGTCTAAAAAACTGCGTCTACCGTTGTCCATATCAATTCAACAGTGCTCTTAATTCTATCATGTACCTTCTTGAACACTCCTGTTGTTGGGTGAATGAATCATGGATTATGTACCTGGAAGTGCTTTCTGGTTACACTTAAGGTTGTCTTTATCTCCAAGCCATCTGTCTCATTTTTAGTCCCTTTCACAGTATAGCTTTAAGGGGAAGCTGGGATATCCTTCGTAGGGAGTGAACTTGAATGGTTCAACTTACCTTTTTCAAGTGAACATGATATTCTGGGTAGAATAGTTTGGATCAACTAGAGCTGACAATTCTCATCCACTGTATTTGGCAATGCAACCTTTCATAATTTCTGATTCTCGGTATTGTTTCCTAGCCTTGCAGATTTCTCACCTTCAACTATCTCCTTGACTAATGTCTGAATTTGATTGTGTGTGTTTGTTGTGTTTCTATATATCTTGTATATGAGTTTATTCATTACTTGTAGTCCAGAGGGGATGGTATTTAGAGAATGTTTACTTACTATCAGCTTGAAACATCCATAATGAAACAATGACACTTTTTCAGGTGAATGCAATCCAGGCATGTGGAGGTCAGATGACTGCTAATGGCAGACGTTTGCGGACAGGTGGTGGTCTGCTGTGGAATATCATCAAAGCACGAGAGCCAAAGGCCTATAAAGAGATCATGAAGAAAGCCAAGGAATTTGAGGTGCATTATCAACCTTTATTTTATTGTAAAGGAAAAATAATTGGCCTTATAGTTGGTGTCTAATTTGAACTGCTGCGTAATTTTCTGTTACTTGACTTTTGCATGCTGTATTTGAATTAGGGAACTGGTGTACGTAATGATGTTTCTGTTGTCATTATTGCCCAAACATAGTCTTTCTTAATCACTCTTCTTTATCTTTTCTATCCTTCTGCAGAAGCAATTCAAGCAACCATATAATAGACAACCACCAACAAACCAAAGTAAAGTAGAACCATCCCAAGTATTTGCTGCTACATCAGAGGATGCGACTCCAGCCAAATTTTCAAATGATTTGCAGCATGTATCTGAAATGACTGAAATGACCGAAATGCCTGAAGTTCAGACTAGAGACAATCAGTCAAATCCCCGAAGTGAACACGTTTCTGTTCATGATAGGCTAAGGGTACCTGTTTCATATGATGATGACCTGCTTACAGGGGAACCCAAAGATGATGCAATTTGATTGCTGAGATGATCCTTTTCTGTTCTTAAATGTTTGGTCAGAGGGTTGGCATTGAGTTTACTTACAGATGGGAGTTATTTATTTGTTTTTACCATAGTTAGAGAGGAGTATATTGGCATTTTGAACTTGCGTTTAACTAGAATTTCCAATGAATCTACGAGTTCTTTTTGCCCCTATGACTAGTCTTATTTCAATTCATTCTCCGTGGGAAATGTTTACAAGTTCATTGAAATCTAGTGGAATAGGTTCTGAATCATTCAGAACTGAAAGGTGCATATGTTGTCTTCTTGCTGAGCATCTGAGCATTTTCATGGTTTATTGACCAAATGAATAGAAATTGCTTTTTTAACAAGGTCTTGTCCGGTTGTCTTTTCAAAACTATGACAGTAGTGTGTTGTGTTGAAATGTGTATATAGATCAAACAGATCAAATGGCGTTGCCCAACACGAAAAGAGAAAGGCCAACTGCTTCAAAATCTTTACAGGCATTAATTATAATGAAGTAAAAAACAGGCAAACCACAGTGCAGTCGTCTATCTTAGAAGTTGGGTACTTTGTGCTCCATGTGGCTCTAGCCGTCTCAGTCACAGTCCTAGCAGCTGCCTCTGTACTCTCGGCTTCCCACACAATAGACGCAACTTCATTGTTACTAAGCACATCCCATACCCCATCAGTTGCAAGAACAATGAACTGATCTTCGGAGGTCAGGCGATGATGGGAGACATCAGGGACGGCAATGATGCCATAATCTTTGAGTACAAAGTCCCCAAAAGCTCGCGACATGGCTAGCCCTGGAAGGAATTCATGGGGCAACCACACTCTCTGGATGTGTTTTTCGTGTGCAAGTGCAATCACTCGACCATTGCATGCTCTTATTCGTTCTGCTTCATCTGCATTAAAAGGGATAATTAGTCACATAACTACTTCAAACGTTCAAGAAGTAAACCAGGCTAGCTAGGATTAACTTCTTACTTGGTAAGCCAGGCTTTAGATCAGTGGTTAATTGCATGCCTTCAATTCCATTCTCAGTCATCGTTCCCAGGATGGCTCTCGAGTCACCCAGGTTAGCTATAAAAAGGTCCTCGCCCTGTTTGATTCACAGAGTTAAATCCCAAGAAAAATAAAGAAGGAATAACAATTTGGTTGAATCATAGTTTTCTTTTTACCTGTCTTATGACAACAACAGCAGTGCTTCCACTACAAGAACAATCCAAATCTTCTTGGAGCTTAATCTCCTTGTCCATTACTCTGAAGGCATTAACCAGTGCCTCTTCCCACTTATCAAAGTTCTTGCTTGGTTCTGATTCAGTATCCGTTTCGTCGTTGCGATTTAGTTCACCATCTAATTGTGTTACTAAAGTGACTTGTTCAAGAGCTTCCATTTGGCTCTGTAGTAGTGCTGGTAGGTGATTCTTCACCATCTCACTCACTATGTGACCATTCTCTCCATGCCCATCAAAAACTGCACAGAAAGATGAATCTCCAACTCCATAGCCCTAATGAAATGAAATGAAAAAAAAAAAGGTTTATGGTATATTCAACATGCTATAGGACATGAAGTTATTCATATCAGAATTCAAACAATGAACAGATCATGCTTTGATCAACAACTACAAAAACAAACCTGGTAAAGAATGGCACTGTCTTGGTTTAGTCCTTTGCTTCCTTCCTTAGAATAAAGCGAACCAAGGCTCTGACTCCCAAAAGAACCACTATTCTTTTCAAAGAACATTGCGTTTTCATTGCCATCTTGAATCTTTTGACCTGAATCTGAGCAGGATATGCAGATTCCCATTGAAACTGGATATGGGGTTTTCTTCTTTCTTCCAGCTACTCTTCCATATTAATCCAAATGTCTTTCAAGTCGCCTCTTTCATCATGAATATAAAGGACCGCACTATGGGGCATGTTAGCAAAATAATAATGACTATATTATTATTGGAGCATATTCTAAGTGTCTCTCAGAGCGCTGAAAGGAAATTTAAGAAAACTACCAACTATTTTTTAATGATTGCTTATCCCCAAGATTCATACACCAGTTGGCTTACTAATTACTAATTCAGTATCATAGACTTTTGGATTACTTGTCATGATGGGTTTTAAGGTTTCACTTTTACTTGGTGTTTCCTCAGATGAGTGAATCAGAAAGCACAAACTCATGTTAGGGAAGTAAAAAGGGAAGGGGATCATAGCAGCAAGGTTAACCTTGTTTTGCCCACCATCAACAGTAAAAAAATAGAATGATCAGTTGACTATTGACCAACTTGATACACTTTAGAGATGTCTCTGGAGTCCCTTAAACTTGATGAAAAGAAGATCAAGACAGTTGGGGGTCAAACTTTACAAAGAAGACAATAAGCGAAATAGTTTAGTATGAAATTGTATGAACGTGGAATTATGATTTATACTTTATAACTGTTCAAGATGCACGAGGGAAAGGACCCACATAATACCTCATGCCGGCAGAGTTCTTTGAGCTTTCTTCAGCTGAAGAGTTTATTATAAAAATGAAACTAATTATAGAGATAATATTCCACCAAAAAAAAATTCTAGAGATAATTAAAAGAATTGGGTGATTGAAATCATCCATTTTAGTTGACTTCTACTTAATGCATACATGGATGATGGATTCGGATTCCTATTCCAATTTCTGGGATTCTGCAGTTCATTTAGAAAACCAGTATATTGACTTCCACCTTTTTTTTTTTGGATTTCCAATTTGTTGACTCCATAGGCTAGGGAGATAGCAAATACTCAAACAGTAATCCACTGACTTGTTTTATAAGGGAAAAAACTTTAGCCCCACTCCAAAGGGCAGGCCTTGCTTGCTGTTGGGACTTGGGAGCGTCTAAACTTCTTATCACCAGGCAAATGAAATCATTATCTAATGTATATACTGTCATCAAGTGTCTTCCTTTTCTCCTTTGCATTCTAGCAGCATTCCAAAATGAAAAGGGCTTATATTTTGGACACATGTCACAAGGTGAGAGTAGCAAATAGCAATTGAGCTTTTTATATTTTATTTTTTGGCAAAGGCAAGCTGCATATCAAGAATTGTAGTTTTAAGTTCTTTAAGTTCCAGAACAAAAAAGAAAAAGAAAAAAGTACCAATCCTCAAGAATTTAATCCACCACTAGTTTTTTGTATCCACTTGTCATACCCCATTTTAGGTTGTTTATGTGAGAATTTCATAAGGTAAACACATGAACTCAGTTCAGCAGTAGAATTATAACTGTAATTCTACAAGGTAATCTAGAATCACAGAGCACACTATGACAGAAATGCTAAAATAAGCATTGAGATTCATAATAACAATCCATTTAAATTGTCAAAATAAGAGAATCCACAATGTACAGACAAGATGTTCAAAAATTAACTTCAGTGCAACTACATACTTAAGACTTAAAACTTAGAAAGCAGCAAGAGCTCAGAAACTTGATTGCTGGTGTTCTCATTGGCTGGATACAGGTACACTATCGTCACCGGGCGCTGAGTCTGCTGGCAACTTTTTTGCGAGAGACTTGGGTATGTCCAGGTAATCTTGTGAGCAACGCTGCTGAGGGTGAGACAGCAGCATACACATGTGACGGAAGAGGGTTCGTGATAACCCCTGACCACTCTCCAAGATGTAGCCCTCAAATTCAGTAACATGTTCAAGGGCTTCCACAAGTTTATCATACACCAGCTGGGGGCAGTTGTCGGGTCCAGGCTTGTCATGAAGGTAAACCACATCCATAGTGAAGATTTTCTGATTAACAGGCCATTGATGTTGTGGTTGTAGTGATGATCTGCAGTAGATAAGAATCTGAGGGCTAGCATGTCAGGCTTCAAACATTGTGCAATAACAAAAGAAATTTGAATCTACGGAAACAACATGATAATTGTTGTCATTTGGTAATTCCAAATTTGCTTCATGAACACATGTAAAACATAAAAGTCATTAAGTCAACTACTTACCACCCTTAATATTCTTTTCTGAGCCCGAGATTTCTTTGCTTCATGAGCTGCTATTCGAAATAGAGTGGTAAGATCTGCATGCCCAGATGATGAAGTAGGATACAGCGATCGAAAAGCAGCCTTAGCAGACTCGACATCACTGCTAAACTCTTTCCGAATCTACAAAGAGGAAAACAATAAGTTCCAAATCAATTGATAAAGCTAAACCAAAGTATCAAAAAATCACACAAAAACGACAATCACAACCCACAGAGCATCGTCCACAATGCTTTCATATTCATATTTGGAAGTCTGATCAATAATGATTTATAATTTTATATCAAGCAAAAGAAGCACAGCATTACAACCCGGTATGTAGATTATTCTTAGTGCGGCAGCAGTCCAAAGCCCAAACATAAATTACATTTCGAAAGCCAATTAAAAGTTTGAATTCATTGAGCTGCATCACATGAAACTCAATACATTGCTAGGCTGATCAAATACGGGAAATCATATCCTCCTCTACTATTTGATCAAATCAAGGTCCCAAATTTTTCAAACAGTTGGTAAAATCCTTCACTAACCTTGTCCACTGCTTAACAAAAGGACCAGCCTTTCAGACTTTGTGATCATGTACTACTTCATGGTCATGATTTTAACCTATTTTCACTAAATTCATCATCCAGCAACTAAATACAGGTCAAGCAATTAAAATTTCACACCTTTCCCTAGCCAACAAAGCAAATCACAACTTAAAAATTGAATCTGCCCAGTAAAAAACTAGAAACCAAGTAAAAAAGAGATTGAGAACTGACCCAGGACACGGACTTTGCGAGAACGGAGAAGGCGAACCGGTGTTCCGGGTTGATGGTGAGCTTGGCGTTGATGAAGAGAAGGATGGCTTGCTTGATCGAGTCCAACCGGGTAAAGGGCCGCCCATTTGGCCCGGTTTTCATCTCCGACATGCACTCCGGGTCAACATCCACGCAGAACAGTATGTCCTCGTTGCTCACCCTCTCCGGCCTCAGCGTGTACCTCATCGCACCCGATCCCTCCCCCTCTACTCCCTCCATCTCTCTCTCTCTCTCTCTCTCTCTCTCTCTGAACAAAGAAAAGAATTAGAAGGCACATTAAACGCTGCGTTCCGATGGGAGAGGGCATTTCAGTCTTTTCGGTGGACTAGTCTCTAGTGAAAAAGGCGACGGTTCGCTCCATAAAGTCTGGTTGCTTCCATTTTCGTCCTCATTGAGCTTTCCTTAGAAAATTTGGGAATCCAGGGAAAGGTGATGGCTTGCTTGCATGATCATAGCTGCGAAGAACATGATTGCTCCTCTGATTGGTCTCTCTACAAGCACATAGACCTCCCCAAGGTCCAGGTTTTTTTTTTTTTTTCTAGTCTTTTGATTTTGCTGTTACTGTGTTGATTTTGCTGTTACTGTTAGTTATTATGCTTACTGCTAGTGGGTTTCACCCAAGTTTTAATCTTGTTGGGTTTTTCTGGAAGTGCCCGGATGAAAATTAGTGATCCACATAAACTCTTAAGCTGAGATGTTGATTCTCACAGGCATTTTGCTTTGTGTTGCTTGATTGTGGAGGAGAATAGATAAATGGGAAGCTTGGTTTAGTCTTGTATTTCAAAGGACTTAAATTTTGTTGCTGTTTGTGGATTGTGGGTTTGCTATTATACAAGGAGGAGTTGATGATTGTCGATATGGGGTGATTGATTCTTTGGCTGTGCTTCAAACTTTATATATGGGCGTTTATTTTTTGATTGACTTGATTCTACTTTCATTGAAATGTCTTGTGATCCTTATATCGGAAAATTTTTCATTGAGAGAATGCCTTTTTGTGTGTTTTTAGGTTTCTGCTTTAAATGAGGCAGTTCCAGGGAGTGTCAAGTCTGTGTTTAAAGCTTGGGAGGAACGGCTGAATTCATCTGGGGTAATGTACCCTTTTCTATGACTTTTCTGTTTGATCTTCTTGATTTGAAGACTGGTCTATTCAACAGTTTCCTTTGAGTGAAACATATAGAGTCTGGCAATCAGTAATGCTACCCTTAACTGTTGAAGTAATAATCCAAACTTTGTAAGAAATAACATTCTGGTGAACAATGTGTTGGCACTAGTCTAAGACTGATTAATGCAGCACGCAGGGTTTTGATTAATATTCAGTTCAAGTTAACTAAATGTTTTGATTGTGGTTTATGTTTCAGTTGTTAAGCATATGAAGCCTTATTTCATCTTCTTCTCTGCAACAGGGACATCTGGAGAGCAATGAGGGCGATCCTGAATTACTTATTTTCATTCCGTAAGTGGCATGCAATTTTCATAACACGAGTTGTCCATAATATGCACATAAACAAGGAATGCAAAATTGCACTTGAAGTGTCCATTCTTAAAATTTAGACAACTATAGTAGATTCATTGCCTTAGTTTTTCCAGTCTCCCATCTTTTCATTCAATTTTCAATGGGAACATATATGTTTGATTTCTGTATATTTTTATGATCTGTTCAACCTAAGTAGCATCTTGAGGTTCACCTAATACATAACACTTAATTTGTGTATCATTATTAATGATCCCTCTGTCTCGTAGTTTATGCTATGAACCTCGTTGGTTAATGATGATGATTGATTTGCATTGCTTGTTTCATGTTATATTTGATGTTTAACAGATCTGTATTTACTATTTACTATATGTTGGCTGGATCTTGAGAGCTGTGCTTAGGATCTTTCATTTGGGACCAATATATAAGATAAAGTTCTTCTTCTATGCTGGTATTTTGCATTTGAATTGAGTAGTTATTTTTGTTTCTGATAGATTCACATCAGATGTGAAGATCAAGAGCATATCAATTGTGGGTGGTGTTGACGGAACAAGTCCTTCCAAGATGAGGGTGTAAGTTCAACCTTTAATATCTTCTA
Organism: Rosa x damascena; assembly: GCA_001662545.1. Classification (NCBI taxonomy): domain Eukaryota; kingdom Viridiplantae; phylum Streptophyta; class Magnoliopsida; order Rosales; family Rosaceae; genus Rosa; species Rosa x damascena. The sequence continues at coordinate 2,756 of LYNE01007378.1, read as the reverse complement.
CGGCTTTCATATATTGTGTAATTAGACATTGAGGCAAGAAGCTCTAGGAAATCAAGAATATGATTTATTCAAATAAACTAGTGGGTTATCCACTTACCACAATGTAATACCTGTAATTGCATTGATTTCAAACTTGTCCTTTCTGGCATCCATCTCATGTTTCTGCAGTCAATAACTTTGATTCAGGATCAACTTGCAATTTTATCCTGGTTCCCCCCTACTGAACAGTTATGAGTAGGAGTCTACTTCTATATAAGTTTTCTTACACAATAATATTAAGCCAGTTTCTTTTCTTTTTCTTCATATACTAGTCTTTGAATATCCTCTTCTTTTTCTCTTAGTTAATTCCACTTCATGTCATTTCTATTACATTTGGAAAGTGAAATAATAAGACTCCTTTGCTGACTGTAGGTTCATTAACCGAGAAGGCATTGACTTTTCGGATGCTCAAGGAATGCAAGCCATTCAGGTAATGCTTTCGTATTAAGCCTGCTGGTGAGTTATTTTACGAATTCAACATTTCATTTTTAAAACATGTGTTCTTGTTGTTTGAAGGAGTGGGATTTGGTTGAAAATTTCCAAGGAGTGTTGGAGTACCAGACAAGGTACTAATTCTTTACCCACCATGCTACATACATGTTGAATAGTTTTTGAGAAGATGAAATCTTTACAAGTGGTAATCTTATTCTATTTCAAATTGAGAGAGTTAAGTCTTAAGTGTTGAAGTAGTGGTGTCTGCATACCTCTTATGCCTATAATTTAGCATGTCAAGCCGACTTTCCATAAATTAAGAATCTCTTTATGTCTTTTCTTCGGCTATATATAACCATCTGCTACTTTTTTCTGATCCTTTTTATCATACAATCAGATATTCCAAATTTCAAAATGTGGGCAATATCACATTGCATTTCCCTGATAGTTTTGGTGGTGATACAACCAAGATTGAGTATATTGGCTTTAAAGGCGAAGCTACTCAGGTAATTTCGAACATTATACTAGATCTTGCTGCTTTAGGTCTGCAAATAACTCATGTCCTTACTCATGTCCTTGGATATGATAAACAGTTAAAGAGGGATGTTGTTGCTACCATTGTTTATGAACTCAGGCCAAATCCTTCTGATCACAAGTAAGTTTTCTTTATCCTAGTGGAATAGTAAACAGCCCACTGTTAAAAGCAACTTATGTATTGTAGATGTCTGCTGTGTTGCTTATCAATTGTGGTTGTTTGTAGAACAAAGGCTGAAGGTGGGGGTCTTTCACATGTGGAATGAGAGCAATGCTAGCAGATCTAAGGCTGGAGGTGGATCATCATCGTCATGCTTATTGTAACCTTCAGCGCTTCTTTAGAACTGAATTACTCTTGTACATTGGTAATAGAAACACCGGAAAATACTTCCATCGGTGCCGCAATCCTTTTATTCGTGGCAGCGGCGTTCCATAGTTTCTTTTTATGGTTGGACAGTTCTACTTTAATCTACAAGCAATGGACGATGTTGGTAATTTACTATCCAAAATCATGTGAGTTGCATGTAAATATTACTCAGGTAGTATACCTCTCTTAGGGTCATGGTCATGGTCATGTAAAAATTGATGACCGAGTACTCCGACTAATAATTCGTCAACATAAAGTCTCTTATATAAAAATTAGAAAAGGAAATACTTAACCAACAAAAATTTGATGGTATCTTTTACCCATTGTAGATAGCCCAAAGACCAAAGTTTCTCATAAAAATGCTGAATCTTGCGCAACAAATAATTTGTAGGCAAAAAATAGCTCATAAAAATAGAAAAATAAAAAATAACATACTTCCGCCGATGAAAGTTCGTCGGCATCTTCCCCCATAGATTTGGTTTCTTATAGAAAGTTTTTCACTCCAAGTTCTCCACCTTGCTAGACAGTACCCGACCCGAACTCTGCAAACGCCTCAATCTAGGGTTTAAGCGTCCCCCGCAGTGTCTACTGCCAATCCAAAGGTTAGCTCTTTCAATCCCTAATTCTCGTTCTCTCTGTTTCTCTATTACACTATTCACTATTTGTTTCTGTCAACCTTCCTTTGGATTTGGTTTACACCCTGTGAAGCTATCAAAGTTTGGATTTTGTACGAAATTGGGGCTTTTTTGCTTTGGATAAATTCTTGCTTCACCTAATTGAAACTCCAAAACAAAATGGGTGATTGTTATTCAATTTAGTTTCTGTGTTCTTCTGCTGCATTTGGTTTGCGTTATGTTTGGTTGCTGAGACCAATTACTTGTTTTATGGTTATGCTGCTTTGATTTTTACCAACTGAGTTGGTCGAATGAATGGCACAAATATTTGTATCAAGCTTAACTGAACTGATTATGTAGAACCAGTTTTTGAGTCTTGATGTTTGAAGCTTCGCTTTCTACTTTTCCTTTTTCGAATTTACTTTTGTCAATTCTCAGTAATGTAATATGGAATGTGCAGGTTTTGGAACCGTAAGATGGGCAAGAAGAGTAAATCTAAGACTCCTAAAGAGGTTAAAGAAGATAGTGTTGTAGAAAAGACTGTTGTGGAAGAAGAGAAACCTACATCTTCTGCAAAAAAGACTACTACTGCAAAGAAGCCTGCTTCTGTGATTGATGAGATATTCGCCGGCAAAAAGAGGAAGAAAGCTGAAGCCGAAAAGGCTAAAAAGAAAAATGAAGAGGCGACTGAAAAATCCAACAAGCCTAAGAGAAAGAAGAAGAAGAAAGATTTAGGCTTTGAAGACGGTGCATTTGTGGAGCCAAATTCT
>LYNE01007373.1:6544-16633 GCA_001662545.1 Rosa x damascena | reverse complement strand
GGGCAAAAGTTTGAGGAGTAACAAGTATTTAACCCAAAAAAAAAATTGAATAAGTTATATGGGTATGGGTACCTACGGATATATCCATACCCGAGTGGGTATCTAACACCCATTACCCACTTACCCATGAGTAACTTACTGCTATCCATACCCAAATGGAACGGGTACCCGTGAGTACCCATACCCATGGGTTTTTATGTCATCCCTATTAAAGATCTTATAAGTCATTGGAGTGGTCAAATGAGACTTTTATTGCCCTCAATAAACTATAATTGCCCCCAATAAATGTTTATTGGAGGGCAATAATAGTTTATTAAGGGGAAGAGAAACTAATCTCTCTAAAATCAAACAAATAAAACTTTGATTGAGGAAAAAGATGAGGAAATTATATCAACTCAAAACCTTTTATTGGGGGCAAAATGTTTATTAGGAGACATTAAAAGTTTATTGGAGGGCAATAAATAACTTTAAATTTAGAATTTAGTATTTTGGCAACACGTATGCACATCTAAACAACATTATATATATTGCTCTATACAAGGGAGAAAAAGAAGTAAAAAAAAAAAAGTAAAAACTTGGTTACATAAGGATGGTCAAGTTTATGCCACAAAGTAACCTCTTGACTAAACGCTGCTCTTAGAGAAGATATTTCAGCGTCAGATCTATAGCCCCTGTTCTCCCCAATCTAGAAGTTTAAACATGTTGATAGCATAATTCAAAGGTGATCAGAAACTTGAGCAAAATATCCTCACAAACACTATGGCAAAAAAGAACTAAATATAGAAAAACTGCAAATTAAATGGAAATGACATAATCGACCCAATCAACAAATAGTTGCATTAAAAATGACTGACTAACATAGTTATCGTCAAAAACCAAAATAATCCCAAAGGCCTCGTTTGGTTCGTAGAATTAAGGACTCAGGAAATGAAAGTTAATACTTTCCTTTGTTTGGTAACCACAAACTCCGGAAATACTTTTGTGATGCCCCGAAAATTCGTATTTATTTTTCGAGGATTTTCCGGAATCTAAATTGTGATTATTGGACGGTTTCGTGGCTCGTGGATGGAGCGGAAGTGTTTCGGGCGAATAATTATTCGAAGAATATGGTTTTAGAGGGGTTGCAAAGGTTGACTTTTTATTCGTTGGGATTCTCCAAAACCTTCCTTCATGAAAGTTGTAGAGCGCATCGATACGAGTTCGTGAACATGTGGAACGCGAGAATCGGAGTTTGTTTGAGGAAGTTATGGCTTTCAGAAAAAGTTTCCGTTTTAGTATAAATAGGCGATTTCCGAAAATATCTTCATAATTTCATTTCCATTTCTGGAAACTGTTTTCTCTCTCTCTCTCTTCTCTCTCGGCTGCACCTTCAGTATTGAAGTTTTTCGACTGACCCGACCCAGCTTTTCTGGCGGTCTCCGGCGGCGAAACTCTCCAGATCAGTTCGCCTCCTTGCTCTGATCATCCCTTTGGCATCCTCTTGTAGTGATTCTCGGTAGTGGCGGCGCTAGAAGGCGGCGAAGTTTGAGGAAATCGGACCCCATTGGTCCTCGATCTCCAACGTCGGCGAAGCTTCAAACCAGGCTTGGAAAGCTCGCAGCAGCCTCCTGGATCGATCTGTGGTGGTTGTTTGGATTGATTCACGTAAAACTTGGTTCAACTCGGATTGAATAGTAATCCATGGCTTGCGAGGTAGTTTTCGACCATTTATGCTTCGATTTTGACTTCATGATAGTTATGAAAGTAGTTAAGCATGCTAGGATGAACAACTTTGATGTTGGGAGTTTTGTGAAATATTGAGTTTTGGCCCGCGGCGGTGCGCCACCGCCTGTGGCGGCGTTATGGCAGCATTCCTAGAATTAGGAACTGTTTCTAGTATTATATATCTTCTACTCGTCGATATGAGCGTTTCGATATATAATATGTAATTTTTGGAGTTCGTATGGATTTGTTATGATTTTTACGGTTTCATACTGGTTGATTATTCGATCCGTGAGGTTCCGAGCATCTGATCGACTTGTGGTTTTGTCACATCGATCGTAGAAGTGTTCTGGAGATTTAGGGAGGTCTCGGATGAGGTTTTACCTCGATTGGCGTTACTTATGGGGATTTAGTTTAAAACGAGGGTTTCGAACTTTAATCACTTTGTGATTCGTGCACTGAATCAAGACCCTATGTGTTTAAGTGCTTGTTAGACTTGTTGAACGGATTGCGGTGATTGTGCTTGCTTTGGTTAACGTTTGAAGATGCAGCGGGATTCTGAGGTGTGTAAATCTCACGATATTTGTTATGAGCTAGATCGATATTCGTTATGAGCAAGATTACCCTATTGTCTTGGAGTTATTAGGTTAACTATAACTATTGTTGGTATTACTGGTATTCCTGAGTGAATGACTATGTATATATATATATATATATATTTACGTGAAATATATGTATTGATGAATCTTTGTGATGATTGCCATGTAAAGCTTGTGTAGGAATATTTGTGTAATGAATCGTTGGAATCAGTGTGATGAATCTTTGTGATGATTGTCATGTAAAGCTTGTGTAGGAATATTCGCGTAATGAATCGTTGGAATCAATGTGATGATTGTCATGTAAAGCTTGTGTAGGAATATTCGTGTAATGAATCGTTTGAATCAGTGTGATGAATCTTTGAGATGATTGCTATCTGAGTGATGACCAGCAAAATCTGTGTGATGATCAGCTGGGCAATTGCTATCTGTGTGATGACCCTCGAAATCTGTGTGATGATCAGTAGGATGATGGCTATATGTGTGATGATCGGTGGATTCTGTGTGATGACTGCTCAATAGCGAAGCTGAATTGTTATTTAGTTAACAATAATCGAGAAGACTGCTATGATGGCTGGGGCTACCTACGAACGTCAGAGTGTGGGTTATAGTGACTACTATGATTTGAATTGCTTGACTCAGTGTGAACTCCTGAACTAAACTATATGCAGGGGTTACCAGGAATTGTTTTGCTTGTTTTGAAATGTGATTGCCTTGTTTCTTCTTGATTGTATTGATTGATGGTTTGATTTATCTTAAGAGCCATAGTGGTGACGAATTGTACTTTGTGGTGAGGATAGGAAGGTGATTCATTGTTTTTCACCTTTGATGTCATGTTGATGACAAAAGCTCCTAGTAGGAAGGGAATGAGTGTGATTTGGAATTTGCCGTAGTGCGTTAGAACGGCATCAAACATTGCTTGAGGAAGCCTTGTTTGATTGAATTTGTGTAATGGGATGCTAGTTAAGAATCTGAGCATGAGGCTTTAGTCACCAGTTGACTTATGTAGGCACGATATGGAAGGTTATGGAATTGATGGTCGTAGGTGTGAGATATGTGCATATCGTGTTTAGGTTAAGGTGACTTAGGAATGTATTTATGCTTTGTGATTTTGAGTTTACTCATATGGGCATGCAAAAGCTTATCGAGTTTGTTGTGTGGCAACCCGTGCACCATTCAAACGGTGTAGGGGTTAATCCTGCAGGTCAGGGTAATCGTGGCTGAAGCGGAGGCGGTATCCTTGCAGTTTTACTATAGGAAGCCATTTTTGTGACTTTACCATTGATAAGGACTTCCGTTGTGTAGTTAGCTCTGAGGAGCATTTACGTTTTATTTTGTTGTTGGCAATTTAATTCGTAAGCTTTTGTAATATATGACTCTACGGAGCGGGTCAATATTGACATAGTGGGTTCAGGGTATCAATATGTATGTAGTTTAAAGGGAAAAAGTTTCCAGGTATTTGATATTGATGAATGAACGATCACGCATGTATAATTATGAGATTGTATATCGATTTTTATTTGTGTTAGAAATCAGGGGTGTGACAACTTTCCTGACAGAGGGGAAAGTAAGGGGAAAATCATTCCACTCAGACCCCATGGGATTGATTTTCCCTTCCCATTTTCTAGCATTTATTACAAAAGTTTTGGACAACAATACCCTATCTTGCATAAAATATTGGTGTACTTTTAAATTTTTGTAAAAGTAAAATGACAATTGGAATTGGTCTACTCATTTCATTTCATAATCCCTTTATATAGGGAGAGAATTACAACGGAAATATCAATTACAATGATGACATTAAATGCTGATCGATTCGTAATCGTGTTGATTGATGGTAATCACTGATTCCTTGATTCCCTCTCCGTCAGTCGCTTTGATGAAGGCACATAATATGTTTTTCCTTTAACACTCCCCCTTGTGCCAAGTCAAAGATGAAATGATGCATGAGTTGTTGCCTCACTAAAAACCTTGCCAAGTAACAATAAAAATCCTGTGGGATAAAAAATAAACATTGGTAGAAGGAACAGAGCACAACGCACCTTCTACATTTGAGAATGACATGTGTGTGTTAGACTCCCCCTAATGTCTACACCTCCCCCTGATCTTTACATTAATCAAGGGAGCTTGGAAAGTCTTCGCATTCCTATGCTTTTCACATGTTTCTCAAATGTGGCCTTAGGAAGTGATTTGGTGAACAAATCTGCCATATTCTCCTCAGACCTTACTTGATTCACTTGAATCTTGAGGAGAGCATGTTGTTGCTGATTGTAGGAAAACTTTGGCGATATGTGTTTTGTATTATCACCCTTGATATATCCTACCTTCATCTGCTCGATGCAAGTTGCATTATCTTTATAAATGCAAGTAGACTTTTCAGTTGTAGAACTCAAACCACTAGTCCCTTGAATATGTGTAATGATAGCTGTTAACCATATACACTCACGAACCACCTCATGTAGAGCAATGATCTCTGAGTGGTTCGAGGAGGTAGCCACAAGGGTTTGCTTGGTTGATCTCCAAGATATCGTAGTGTTCCCAATGGTAAATACATAACCAGTTTGGGAACGACCTTTATGTGGGTCAGAGAGGTACCCAACATCAGCAAAACTAACCAAAACATCATTTGGGGTTGCGGTATAGGGAGTGGCACTTTCGCCATCAACATTTCCTTTAGGGATTACAGTTCCATCTGCTATCCCTCTTGTCTCTCTGTAGTGAAAGAACAGTCTCAAGTCAATGGTTCCATTTAGGTATCGGAAAATGTTCTTGATACTATTCCAGTGACGCTGCGTTGGCGCTGAGCTAAATTTAGCTAATAAGTTCACTGAGAATGTAATGTCTGGTCGAGTACATTGGGCTAAGTACAATAATAAGCCTATTGTAATTAGATAGGGAATTTCTGCTCCCAACACCTCTTTGTCATCTTCCTTTAGACGAAATGGATTTTTCTTTGCATCCAAACTTCGACCGATCATGGGAGTGCTAGCAGGATGCGCTTTGTCCATGTTAAATCGCTTGACTTTTGGACATAGGCAGACTGGTGGTTTAGAATTCCACAAACTCGGTGTTCTAGTTCAAGGCCTAGACAGAATCGAGTTTTCCCAAGATTCTTCATCTCAAATTCGGATTTCAAGTAGCTCGAAGTTTCTCTTATTTCATCAAGAGTACCTATTATGTTCATATCATCGACATATACGGCTACAACTGCAAATCCGGAACTTGTTTTCTTTATGAATACGCAGGGGCATAATTCATCGTTCTTGTATCCCTTTCCAATCAAGTAGTCACTTAGACAGGTATACCACATCCGTCCGGATTGTTTCAATCCGTAAAGTGAGCGTTTCAACCTAATTGCAAACGCACTCCATGGTTTAGAGTCACTTGATTTGGGTAATGTAAGGCCATCAGGCACTTTCATTTATATATATATATATATATATATATAACATATAATATATCTCTGAATCTAGATCCCCATAGTGATATGTAGTAACCACATTCATGAGCTGCATTTCCAGTCCTTCGGAAACTACCAAGCTAACTAAGTAGCGAAACGTTATAACGTCTATTACGGGAGAGTATGTCTCCTCGTAGTCAATTCCAGGGCGTTGTGAGAAACCTTGAGCCACAAGGCGAGCCTTGTACCTCAGGACTTCATTCTTCTCATTACGCTTTCTGAAAAAGACCCATTTATGTCCTACAGGCTTTACACTTGGTGGGGTTAGCACTACCGGACCAAATACCTGTCTCTTTGTCAGAGAATCTAATTCTGCCTGGATTGCTTCTTTCCATTTAAGCCAATCTACTCTTTGTTAACATTCTACAATAGGGCGTGGTTCGATATCATCGTGCTCTATGATTTCTTGAGCAACAGTTATGCAAATACATCACCAATGTGTATGGAAGATCTTTCTATCAACTCATACGCACTCTCGTAATCCATTGAGATTTCTTTGTTCTCCGAAATCATTTCAAACATCGGAGCGTCCTCTAGTATTGGTTTATGGACATAACTATAATCAGAGACAATCTCATGAGAGGGATTCTCTTCATTGATGATTAATGGATCATTTTGTGCCTTACTCACCCTCTTCTTCCTTGGGTGAGTGTCAATCGAACCAAGTGGCCTCCCTCTCTTCCTTTGGGGAGCCATGGCCTCAACCACACCTCTACTAAGTATGGTTGCAGTGCCTCTATATGTGGTACCATGCCCATTGTTAGGGACTTCTAACCTTGCAGGCACATTTGCAGCTGGTATATGTGATCTCGTCACGTTTACGATATCAGTAAACGCATCAGGCATCGAATCTGCTACGTTCTGAAGATCGATTATTATTTTCACTTCACTTTCACATTGTGAAGTGCGGGGATCAAAATGAGACAAAGTGAGGACAAACCACGACAATTCATGTCGTTCCCTTGGAAAATCCTTTTTTCTATCTCCCCCTAACGAAGGGAAGACTGTCTCATCAAAGTGACAATCCGCAAATCTAGCGGTAAAGAGATCGCCTGTCAAGGGTTCCAAGTAGCGGATAATTGTTGGAGATTCGTATCCAACATAAATACTTAATCGTCTCTAAGGACCCATTTTGGTGCGCTGTGGGGGCACAATAGGCACATATACTACCCAACCAAATATGCGTAAGTGTTAAATGTCAGTCTCATATCCAGTTGCCAATTGGTACACAGAAAATGGTTGGCTAGCAGTGGGTCTGAAACGAATAAGTAAAGATGCGTGCAATATTGCATAACCCTATGCAGATATAGGCAGGTTGGTGCGCATAACTAGTGCCCTAGCCACCATCTGTAGCCTTTTAATGGTGGCTTCTGCGAGACCATTTTGTGTATGCATATGGGGTACAGGATGCTCTACATCGATCCCAATAGACATGCAATAATCATCAAATGTTTTTTATGTAAACTCTCCAGCGTTATCAAGCCTTATAGACTTGATAGGATGATCAGGGTGGTAAGCCCTTAAGCGTATAATCTGTGCTAGGAGTTTTGCAAATGCAACATTTCTTGTGGACAATAAAGCGACATGTGACCAGTGTGTCGAAGCATCCACCAGAACCATATAGTACTTGAATGGCCGCATTCTGGATGGGTAGGTCCACATATATCTCCTTGTATCCTTTGTAAGAATGGAATGTTTTGTTTTGTGTCTTTAGCATAGGAATGTCTTGATCCTGTTTTTGCTAAAGTGCAGGCTTTGCAAAACGAGTAATGTGCCTTTGAAATAGTCAATGAGGCATAATGGGAGGGAGGTAGTGCTTATTGTACTTCATAAGGCAATGGCTGCATTTGAGTAGTACTATGATCGACACCTTGCAGTGTGGCGGATTTTTCTCCCATTTTATTTTTCACTCGAAAGAAAGGATGTCCATATGAGTTCTTTAAAATACAGATCATCATGTCACGACTGGGGTGCCCTAGGTGGTCATGCCAAAGCCTGTATGAGTCAGTGTCCCACATTTCATTGTTGGTGACAGCATAGGATTCAATGATCCGAATAGTGGTGAGGTACAATCCACTAGATTGACTCATAAGTTTCTCTAAAATGCATTTCCTTCCACACTTATTAGAGGTAATATAAATGTATTCAGTTCCATTCTCACAGTGTGTTTTGACATGATAACCGTTAGCATGAATATCTTTGAAACTTAACAAGGTTCGATAAGCTCTTGGTGCATACAGAGCACATCTCATATTCTTTAGAGTATTTCTATTTAGGTAGAATGATAATCTTTTCATTCTAATAATTTTTTTTTAGATGTATTGCTTTACATCTTTATAGTGCTATTTCAAACCATGTAAATATGTGTAGTAAATAAATTTGAATAAATTTAGTGCTTCAGAATAAAATTCAAAATTTATTAATAAGCCAACGATAATCAAATCAAGGTCTTGTTCTAATTCATCAAACCATTATTGAAATAAACTTTAAGACCAAGCAATAGTCTAATTAAAAATAAGGCATTATGCCTTCACATCTGTCTTTGGAAAATATATAAAGCAGATCAGTCAAGATTGAGAACATCCATTGACTGAGCAAGTTCCTCGTTGCCATTGAAGTCTGCAATTGTGAAGTTGACGTCTAGGTCATTGCCTCCTTCTTCCATATAGTAAGCCGCTTGTTCTTTAGACGCCCTATACCTCTTGTAATCGGCTGCTACTCTGTTACTTGCTTGGCAGTTCTTGTACCAATGCCCAATGACTCCACACCTATAGCATGGTTCATTGTCAACTCGTTCCTTTTTGACAGAAGGATTCTTAGGTGCCTATTGCACCTTGTTTCCACGACCTCCATGTCCTTTTCCACGTGGTGCATTATTGCCACGTGGGTAGGGATCAGCACGTCTAAACCCCTTTGCATTGGAGTTCTTTCCACCTTTCATTTTTCCATAATTAGCCTTGGGAATTTTCTTTGTCCCAGTGGGCCTGACATTGTTGTTCAAGAGAATCTCATTATGTCTCTCAACCATTTGTAGTAGGCTGATCAACTTATTGAAGGTTGTGATTCTTTTGTTGTCATACTCTAGCCTATACTGGTTCGCTAGTATAAGCACTGAAGTAGGAAAGGTGGAAAAAGTCTTGTAGATCATATCATCTTCAGTGATTTCCCTTCCACATAAATTGAGACGTGCCTTTAAGCGCAACATGTCCTTGTTGAAGTCATTGATCCTTTTGTAGTCAAGCAAGCGGATTCCATTCCACTGAACGGCCAGTTCTAGGAGCAAAGTGTCATGAATGTTCCCAAAACGTCCCTTAAGGGCATCCCACAGTTCTTTGGGTGTCTTCAACTGAAGGTACTCCCAGCGTAGGCTAGGATCAATATGTTGCCTCAGAAACATTAAGGCATTTGCTTTCACCTTATTAGATAGTTCATCATCTTTGGGGTCGGTAATGGTGGTAGTGTAGTCTTTTGCCACAAAGGCAGTTTCCACATTAGAAATCCAACGATGGTACTCAAGTCCTTCTGAGTCTAAGATGTCAAATTCAGGTCGAGTTCGATCAGCCATCTACATAAACAAGAGGGAAGATATAAATTACGCAGTCATAAAGACATCCACGTGAATTATTTTCCAAACATATGAATTAGATTTCAAGACCAAGATTCGTAATGGTCACATTTTTTTCGATGCTATGTGAAAATGTTTTATCACAGTAAGTATGTGTGTGTGTGTGTATAATGCGCATGAATTTTCATTATCATGGCAAAGCGGATTGTATATGTTGCATTCTAAAAATAACCATAGCACATTTAAACATAGAATATATAAAAATAAACTACATGGCATGCTCAAATTTCACAAATATGCAACAAATTATAAACTACACATAATAATAACAATAATATATCATACATAAAATAAAATGTAAATAATAGCATAATATAAAACATGCGTAGGCATAATTTATATAAGCGTAAATAAAAACATGCTCAAAATTTCATAACATAAACAATAAAATATAAGGCATGCTTAAAAATAGTGAACATAAATGAAATTCACATGTTTTAGATTCCACGAATATATATCACATATATAATAAGCAATAATATAGCATGCTCAAAAAAATTCTAATTATAAACAATTAAATATACCACAGTATGAAATTAAATAAATAAAAGAGAGCATACTTGGTTTGGAAAAAATAAAACAATCCTAACGTACACGCATGTTGATGCAGGCATGCGTAGCAATGTTTTTGAGCTTAAAAAAAAAACTGGGCTACTTTCTCTTGTAGGGGCCACAAAACCTTGTTGTTGTTTTTTTTTCTTTGCTTT